>NJRL01000052.1:165097-177116 GCA_003063815.1 Aphaenogaster rudis
TATTCATTTTTCGATAACTGTACCTTAATACTTTTATGCGTAGAATACTGAGATGAATCAATTGGTGCAAGGAAAACACATGGTTGCTCTTCAATGAATAGTTTACGAGATATTTAATATTTTATGTCAAAATATTGTAAACTTTGAACCTTCATATCTCCGGAACGGCTTATGCAAAAGACAATTTTTAGGTGTGTTTTGAAAAGGTCTCGAGAAGGGCTATAAAAATATGCAATAAAAGATAGGGGGTTCCATTTAAAAAATTCAAAGTGACCTTGTCCTGACCTTGGCGACGCCATCCAGAGTCAAACTGATATCATCAGTAAATAGATCTTTTTAAACCCTACAACTTATGTCTGAACAACTTTTTTGTATTTCTAATCTACAAAATAATTAGGCGTTTCCACTTAAATCAGACATACTGTATATCGTTCAATAATTTCTCTCATGCTTTTAGGCTTTCAATAAATCCCCGAATGTCGAAAGTATCCCAACGTAGTGTTGGTATACGTTCCGCGCTGCATCGGGATTCTGAGGGCTGAAAGCGATGATAAATAAATAAATGCAGCTTAAATGCATTGTTTACGGCAACGCCACAAATATCTCCCAGTACGCTCAATAGTCTTGGAGGAAATTGCCGGCGGCGTGCAGTTGCGCCTGCACGCTACATCGCCCGCGGCAAACGAAGTGGCGTACGAAGCGAATTTAAAAATTCCTGCAACGTTTGAGACGCGGGCGTGTAATGGACCGTAATTTCTCCTTACTACAGTCGATTACCTTATTGTGCACTTGTTGCTGTAGCCGCGCTATTTGTTCGCCGGCTGTTAGCATACCGCCGCTAAAATAATCCCGCGATAGAACTCATCGCGATTCTTCGGGGGATCGCCCGTCGTTTTTATTCGCTTCGCGCAACGTCCGCGCGCGAATGCTAAATTAAACGGGACGGGCTTAATGGTCCGCGACACGTTGTAAAGCGCTTTTAATTCTTTACACCACCGCAGGAACAGTCGGATTACCGTGGCGCGATCTGACTAACGACGCGATACATCCCAACGAACGCAAAGCATTCCAGTTGGCGTTTGTGGCGAATTCGGAAATTCTCGGGCGGCAAGACGGGGCCCGGCTGATAAATGAATCGCTTTGAAACGTGCAAAACTGAAAATTCCCTCAGTACGCAGTTTTTAATTTGCCGGTCGAACGGGCAGCGCGTATATATAGGAAAGGGAAAGCACATTGTTCCGAGGAACAATTCATTCCGCACAACTCGGCTACCGTGGATTGATCGGCGAAACGGAGCCGAGTGTTCGGCGGAGGAACAGCAAAAAGAGAAGATGCGCCGCTCAATGAACAGATCGAAGTGAAATATAACTAGCTGCGCGCCAAATGGTGCAGCGTTGCGCGTGACTTTTAATTTTCCACTTCGGATAGCAGCCTCCGAACGACGGGCTGCACGTCACGATCGATATAAAGACGTCCTTAGCTTCCTGCGATAAGCAACGTGTTGAAAAATAAAAATAGAGGGAACAGTTTCTTGATTAAAATGTATCCCGATTAAAAATTTCTAAAAGAAGTCGGATACTCATGATAGAGAGCAATATTATGATACGATCGACTTGAAGCATACGAGAAATGGAATTGGTTTGATAAAAAATATGAATAACAGCGTTTATAAATGATATTTTATTTATATATATATATATGTATAGAAAATATGATTGATTTTAAAAAATACAACGTACACATTGCATATTGAGAGATTGCGAGAAAATATCACATCGATAGAAATAATTGAGGTCGAGCAATAAATCAATTGCATGTCTACATCCACGTAATTTATCGTGGACGTCTGGTATTTGTAAAAATAAATATATTTTGACTTGATACAAGCACTCGATTTCAATCTGCTATCCTGTGACAATTATGAAAATTATAACACAGTAGTTAACATGAAGTTTAACTTTCATAATTATTTATACTATGTTTATTTCCAAATTATGCGATGTACTTTATATAAATGTTATTCATCATGCGTGTAATGTTATACAGGTAAACAGGTAAACAATGTAATTAAATGGCTATTGCCAAAATCTATTTTATAGATGTTTTCCCCCTTCTAATAAGAGCTACTAATTTGTTTTATTGGATTAGTTGTTGGGAGGTATTTAGTAATTTATAAATTTTTTTAATTAATAAGGGCTACAGCTCACACATGAAAAGCATTTTCATTATACCGATACAGATTCGTTTGGGAAACATTTACGAGGGAGAAAGACGAACTTAACCCATGCTAATTTGAAATCAATATTATTTATATGTGCGGGTATAATTATTCATTCGATAAACAATAATCAAGATATTCGATTATTAGGAAAATTAAATGATACCCTTTACGATAATAAGGTTATATATTTCAAGCATGGATTTATGCGAATTTCCGTTTATATAGTGGGAATTTATTCTAAAGATTTAATTATAGAATTAATTTATGATACAAAGGTTAATATTTTTATATTAGGATTAATTATTTTATCTTTAATATTAATTGTGTCTCTTATTCTATTCGTTTATATTATTATATATTTTTTAGAGAAATTAAATTTTATATATATTATAATTTTAAAGAAAATATAATAGTTTCAATTGTTATAAGAATTATTGTTGGATCACTATATTAAAAATTGAATTCTTTTTGATAATTATATAATTCAACACAATAATGATTTATATAATTGTGAATATAATATATGAATTAATAATTTTATTATAATATATAAATTAAGAATGAATTATATAATTTATCTAGAGTTAAAAGTTAAAATAATTACATTAATGATTTGTTTTATTGGATTAGTTGTTGGGAGGTATTTAGTAATTTATAATTTTTTTAATTAATAAGAGCTACAGCTGATGGAAAGTATTTTCATTATACCGATACAGATTCGTTTGTGAAACGTTTACGAGGGAGAAAGACTAGCTTCGTGTAACGAGGGTATTGCGGAGGTGGAGAAAAAGAGATCTTTCCCTTTTTCAAATAACCGTGGTCGACGTTCAAAGCCCGCCGATCTCTCGATTCCGGCTGTCCTCGCGATGTAGACGTCGCGATGTCGCCCGAGCAGACAACGATCGAGGGGTCGCCGAGTTCCCGTGTCATGGAGCGAGAGAATGAAGGCGAGGCAGAGTCGAGGAAGGTCGCGCTTCTTACACGATTTCTTACCGGCTCGCTTCCATTCGTCTTCTCGTTTCCCAGAGGGTTCGATCCCACGGCCGTCCTTTCTCTCGTGAAGCTCACCTTTTTCGATCCTCTCTCCCCTCCCGCTGATGCACGTCACCCGCGGAAAATTCTTACCGCGAGGAGAACTTTGGACTTGCACCTCTCTCATTTGTCCACGTCCGTCGTTGAAACGGCATTTGGATAATTTCTCTTTTCTCTTTAATCCGCGAAACATTTAGTGGTCTCTTCTCGGAACGTTATCTATCGTCTCGTAGATCATCGCTACACTGAGAAAAAAAGCTGTTGCTTAAATTAAAGTGGTATCACGGGGTGCCAAAAACATAAGTAGTTCATTCAATTGTATTATTATTAGACCCAATGTCTGCATTTTTAAACCAATAACTCATTCATTGTTTTAATAGTCCAAATATTGGGTCTATTAATAATACAATTGAATGAACTACTTGTGTTTTTGGCACCCCGTGATACCACTTTAATTGAAGCAACAGCTTTTTTTTCTCAGTGTAGTTATTGGGATTGTTAATTCGTGATTTAGTTGAATGTGCCTCGATGAATATAATTACATAATTTAATGTAGTTCAATGAAATAAAATTACGACGTTAACGAAGACGCTACGAGGTAAGACGATTGATTGAATAAGGATAATTACGAGATTAAATATCGAGGAGAACGTTACAGTGTGTGCGTGCCCTGTCAGTTCTTTGCTGCATTTTATTTTTAATGAGTAATCGTAGTAAATCATAAAGAAAATAATCAATAAGATTAAATGCTGAGACCGCGATGTTGCTGTAAGACAGAGAAAGCGAATAAATGAGTGTTGTTGGATCTTTGCCGTGGAATATAAAAACGAGCGCTCTATATAACAAACGTGCTGCTGTTATATAGAGCTGCTTATACTTCGTTTGGCGTTTAATGACGTCAACTGAAAGAATAATGAGAATATGAATGTAGTAACGAATTAGCATTACTACTTTCTCTACGCATCTTTAATACTCTCGAACGTATTTTTTTAACGAAATAACAAGTAGAGCTCAAGATAAAAAGAGGTACACCGGCTGACGTTGTGAGTCAACGAATTACGGCATCCTTTGAGCAGATGCGTCACAGGCACGTACCATACTTAGCTTTGTAAATTCTACATGATTTTATTTTCTTTAACGGCGACACGACAACGAGAAAGATTGAACAAGTTAACGAAGAGCGCGCACACATCGTTAACTTGCCCATTTGCGGTAAAGGGGCATATTTTCGACCGAACGGAGGATGATACGTGTTCGCACACGATGGATTAAACGAACGTCGCCGTCGTAACGTTACAAGGACTATTTCGAAACATCGATCGCGTATCGGGGCCACGTCGACTAATTTATCACCGATCGTTTATCCCGCAGAGCCAATTTGTCGGACCGTCAATTACGAAACAATCGACGAGCAATTAAGCAATCGTTTCCGCGAAATCAATTGATAACACGTTGGCGTAAGGCATGTGGATTTTTAAAGCTACGGAACTTTTTGTCCGTTTGACTCTAAATGGTTTTACTTATTGCGCCCGATTGTCTGAACTTGATTACGGATACCGTCCGGGCGGCGTGTTTTCTCGATGTGTTCCGCCTCGGTAATTTCGTCCCCAAAAAGAGAGAATACGCGAATGATTGGATAATCGACTTGTAGAATAACGAGAAATTAATCCGATAAACCGGGGAAACGATCATTGCCCAAAGAATTTATGTGAAAGCTGCTTACATATTTATATAGAATTTATACAGAATTGTATATATTCAATTGTCATTGCAAAACGAGAATGTCCTACATTCGTCACATATGTATTATAGCGCACTGATAATAGAAAGAGAATACGGTATCTTTAAATTGGCGATTTAATTAATGATATGCAATCAACAGCGTGACGTTTTGCAATCTATATTTCATTGTGTATAATTATACAAAGCGAAGTTTTCCGTGCAAGCAAATCGGGGACACTGATTAAAGAGGAACTCAGAGGATAGTGAGGCAGAAAGAGAGATAGGAACTTTGGTGTGCCGCTATATTTCTGCGTAATGATCTATAAATTTGCAAGACGTCAACTCGCAGGCTTATCACACTTCACGACTTATCTAGCGTATTAAAATTCATTAGGACACATTATCCGCTTCGGTACAGAATAATAAAGTGAGAGGAACCCATAAATTTCTCCGAATATTCTCACAGCCACCTACACAGACGTTCAAGGAAATGTAGGATTGTTACACTGAGAAAAAAAAGCTGTTGCTTCAATTAAAGTGGTATCACGGGGTGCCAAAAACATAAGTGGTTCATTCAATTGTATTATTAATAGATCCAATATTTGGATTATTAAAACAATGATTGAATTATTGGTTTAAAAATGCAGACATTGGGTCTAATAATAATACAATTGAATGAACTGCTTATGTTTTTGGCACCCCGTGATACCACTTTAATTGAAGCAACAGCTTTTTTTGTCACAATCAGTGTACGTTATACTGTGGTAATTCATGTTATCGCAAACAGTAAAGAAACATTCTCGCAAGAATTCTCACGTTCGAGTTTGTCTACAGAGGTGTGAATACATCTTACAGTTTTATTATTTATTATTGTCTTAATAATATTTATTTATATATACTCGCTAACAATCAGTTGAAAACATTTCATAGTGTCGCACGTTTCAGTTGCACGAACATGTCTTCCTTAATATGTATATCTTGACCTTTTCTTCTCTGCAAGAGTTACTCTTCTTTGTCAGGTTGATTAAGAGAGCTCCGTCAAGGTAGCCGGTAACTTTAGCAAGGCAATAATTCTGCCGGCTGCAAGTAACGAGTCTTGCACGTCTAGTATAAAAGGAAATAAGATCCTTTTATTTTCCGCGGTTCTCCGTTCATGAATTTATGCTAAAATCGTCAACATAGACTTTCACGAAACGAATACTTGAAAGTACATTGATTCTCGCAATTGCAAAAGGAAGTCTTCTGTTCTATAACAAAGGGAGGTAGAAAATTGTATTACGTCATGAGACAGGGAAATACTCAGGAAGAAAAGCCTGATATATAAAATAGTATACAAATAACAATATCTATTTTAATTGTTACGTAAATCTGTTATCGAATATTATCGTCAATTTATTTGCAATGTATGTTAATTATGTTCCCCTAAATATTACGCATTATGCAAATCATTGATGCATGTTAATTGTTACTACATGAATATAATATTACTACATAAAAATATTGTCAAATAAATAGTGACAACGAGTTACAAGACAAGTTTAAAAATTTTAAGATAGTGCTACAAAGAGAATAGACTTTTTTTTCTCTAGAAACGTATCTAGAATTGTATTAAGTGTATTATCCAAATGTATGATAGTTGAAACGACTAGAACGTTTTACGGACCGTTGTTCGAGATTGAAGCAGAAAAACGTATAAAATTGTTTTGAAATCCGGGTCACAAGGAAAGTATGCAAATCGGTCCCCGGCTTACGTATCCTCTGAGGGACACTGAAACAGTTTAAGAGCGGATCCCTCTTGATAAAATATGTCAAATAGAAAGCTATATATACAATATGTATATATGTATATATAGTAAATATATATATAATTTAAAATGAGTAAGGGGCCAAAATTATGTATATTATAATATATGTATAATATACATTATAATATATATAATATATTATAATGTATATTATAATATTATATATACATATATACATATATATATATATATATATATAATGTGTACATAATTAATCAGGAACATCTTGTATTGCGCGTCTGAAATTATACATCAAGATTATTATTGATTAAACGTAAGGTTGTACTTGATTAAATGCAACGCGCATATCTCACCGCAATAGGGTAATTCTATCGTAAATATGAAACATGATGCATGTCATATTATGCTAAACAGATGCAATTTACATGCCACACACATGTGTGGTGCTAAGCTAAATAGAGTAAATTTTACAAAGCAACATGTTATTTTGTTATAAGAGCAAGAGAGGGATAGTGATACGCGCTCCACATTATAATTTTCAACATTATTTTAATGTCAGATACAATAATACTGAAGCCTGATGCTACTGCAATTAAAAATATTCCTTCAATAGTCACGATCAATCATCACCGAAGTTCTCTCAAATCTCTTCTTTTCTCTTTCTCTTTTTCTTTCTCTCTTTTCGTTTCTGGTAATATTTGGTTAAACCCCAACTGGTTATTTAATTAGCTAGATAACCTGTCAGGACTATCATTTGCTTGTTACTTCCTTCCTGCGTACTTCCGTCGTAGTTAATTAACTCGATTGATAAACTCAAAACTCACCACAAGGCGTACTCAACAGTACGAAATTAATCCCAGCAGGACTCATTTCGCCGGGCTTCGCACTAATAGTCCGGCGGTATCGTGTAACACCGTCATAAATTAATCCCGGACGGTCGTTACGGTACCTTCGAATGGTCCATGGCCACGGGGACATGGCCATAAACGGCATATCGTGACATACACGCCCCATGTGCATCCCTAACTAAATAAATAACGCACGTCTATCAGCTGAAAATTATAAGTAAGTACGCACGGAGCCGCGTGTTGTCTTTTCGTCGATAATTTCAGGTACTAAAGATATAAGAAATAAAATGACAGTGAGACTTTTGATCTCAGTGAGCTCAACGAAGTTACATTATAAAAAATTGCGTTTAAAGTACCGAGGATAAGCGTTGTGGATGGTAAGCAACGGTGGAAGTTGTGAATGATCTATTATAAAAAGATCGCTGCTGGCAATACGCCATTAGTACTGCCATTCGCGATCGCATATAGCTAAAAACTACGAGTAAAGTACGAAATCACGATTCATAACTTTGCCGAACGTTCCGCTATAAAATACTCGTTCGTATAGAGAAAATACAAGTAAAAAAACTATCGCTCATCAAGATTCAGCGTATACGAGGACGTTGCGTGCGCAGCAAAATGATCGAATACGATTTGGACATATGTATGTATTGTGAGCTGACGTCGCCAATTAAGAATCACCCAGTAACGTACGACCCAACGATAGTTTATATTTTCGATGAGAACCGTATTGTTTGGTGACCAAATATTTGCACGGCGTGAAACATCGATAGCGCATGCATTTATAACGTGTACATGTGCTACACTCCGCATATATACGATCGAACAATAACATCTTCATGATGAAAGAAGGAACTCGAGTCGGTATTTAAAACCTACTATAAATCTCGTGAATGCTTATACTTCGATAATATTCCTTGATTTTGAATGTCTTTTCTGCTAATTCTTTTTTATCATCTCTTTAGTCTTCTTGTTCTACTGAATTTACATTTGAATCTCTATTAATGCTGCTAAACTTACATTTCCTATATTTTTGATCTTACAACTTCTATCTGTTTATCTATTTTAAGTCTCCAAATCGCTCCAAATCCTATCGAAGTAGTCAACTATAATTAAAAGTATTAATACTGATTTCTTTCATGTGGAGCATAACTTCTATTATTTTGGATTAATATAATCAGTGTTAAAATATAAAATACTAACAAATATGCCAAATTCCATTTTATTAATTTATTTTATTCCAGTTGTTTTCGATTAACAGATGTTCTTACATATATTTATCATAAATACGCATACACATTTCAATGCTTCAATGGGAATAGCTATAAAATTTTCTGTTTCGTGATATTTTTGTAAAAAAAATTAGTGTCAGCTATAATATTATCACCTTGAGCAACAAATACGTCATCGATCATAATTTTTTGTATAATTGCATAATGTCTTTCTCTGATATCTTTCGAATATCCAATTGCTAAAAATACAGCACTTAGGAGTCCTTTTGGAGGTTTTAAGAAAGTCCTCCTTTGACCCTCAACATGGAGGAAACGGAAATAAGTACTTATTCATAGTATTATAGGAGGATAATATAATATCATATCTCGAGAACCTACATTGATTCTCCAAGTTTGATAAAACTTACAGATCTAATATAGAATTAAAATTTCGATTCGGAGAGTGTTTCCTTTTTGCGATCACATACACCCTCTACATGTTTATATATTAAAGCTACAAATCTACATTCAGATTTAAACTCCGATGCCGTTTACACAGTTTAAACAACTCGATTTTTATTACCTTAATGCAATATTATTATTATTATTAGTATACATTATATATTTATAGTAAAGAACTTTTCCAAGTAAAATTTTAAATCAGGAAATTTATTTCTCTCTTCAAAGATGCTACACACACAAGTATATGTTAAATTATAATTTTATTGCTTTATCTTTCCTACTCAAAGCGTTCAATAAATAACGGAGATGAATCGTTGAGTCGAGGCGAATAAATTATTCAATGATACTCGCGCCCCCAGTTCTTCCGCTCGAATCTCCCGTCAGTAAGACAGGGTTAAAACCGAACGATGCGCCTCCAGTCGCGGTTTTTCCCCGGTCCAAACACGCGAAAGAAAGGGGGATAGGGTTCGCGAAAAAGTTTCCGGCTGAAGCAAACACAAACCGCATCCTACGTAGCCGGCAAACAATTCTGAGGGAACACCGGTGGGCCGTTTGCATTACTGCTCCAATCCCCTTGAATCCGCGGGGTAAGAAGTTCAGCGATATCTCGAAACTCAAGGGAAATATGCTTATAGCGGGGAAACGGTAATCGGGCGACGCTAAAGCGAGACAGAACCCTCGGTCCCCTGTCCCCCTCGCGTCTCGTCGCTCTTCTCGTACCCTCTCCTCGACGGTGGCGTTCCACCTCTGACGAAAATCGGTCGTTCGAAACTTTCTCTTATGTGTCTCGCGGTCGAACGTCATAAATGTTGAAGCTCCTAATCAATTTGGTCCATAGGAGGCAGAAGCTCACCGCGTTTCGCTCAGAAACGCATGCGCGGTTAGTGTAGCCGAAACTTTTTCGTGGCTTTCGCTAAATTGCTTATCGACTCAGCATGTTTTTCTGGGAGACCGTGGATAGCCGAAACAAACGTCATAGATTCAATTCCATGCCGATCTACCGTATTAAAACTAGAGTGAAATATTACTGAGTGGAAATTATTGAGTCGTGATGGTAATTATAGATACGGAGACCGTACTTCTTTATTCTTCAGACATTATTATATAATATTTAATTTTATGATGCATAATAACTTATCAAAGATGTACGCGATTTAATTGATTGTAAACAACAACGACAGTTAAATCCCGAAACTCGACGGAACGTTAGGAGACATGGGCGTTCACAGAGGAGTGCAAGAGGGGCATTTGCCCCCCCCTGGAATCAGCAAAAAATCAAGCATTTGCTCTCCCTTTGAATAAAGGAAGGGCAAAGTTGTGCTAATCTTGCCGATCTCTGCTCTAATCCATAGAATTAGTATAATTTTCAACAAAAGGTGTAAATAAATTTCAAATTATAAGTATTCTAATTCTGGAAGTAACATTTTTTGAATCATGCCCCCTCCTGGAAAAAAATCTTGCGGTCGCCCTTGGTTGGAGAACATTTCGCGAAAATGTTGCGGAAGTTTTTCTTACGTAGTCGCGTAAAGAGAGTGGCGTCAGCTTCGCGACCAAGGAAAGCTATATTTTTATTTTCGCAAGTTCGTAAAACGGGGAATAAACTGCCATCAAAGCCACGTGAGGTAGGCGTGATACGAGAAGCCTGTCTAAGGAGTAAACTTGAGAAGTTTACTTTCGAACAGGGGAAGAGGTGTTCGCAGCTTCGGCTTCCGCTTTTGCCGTTGGCGATCGGCGGATAAGACGCGAGGTGACGTATTCGCGCTTGGTGAGAGAAAAGAAGACGAAGAAGGAGCGTCAGTAGTACGTACGCTTGATAAGAAGACAGCGAGAATAGCGACGGCGATGGACGCGTGACCGAAATGGCCGGTTGCCAATTCCATCGCGCATTAGCATGGGGATGGAGTGTGATTTGTGAGCGTGGCGGTCACCGATCGTGGACGCGCGTATTTTCCGATGCACGTACTGCAAGAAAAACGCGCGACTCCACGCTCGCCGCTCCGCACTTCCTACACACAGGACGGACAGCAATAACGAAGTTATACTGGCACTGGCGCGCAGGATAGACGGGAATGTCGGGTGAGCAACGCCGATGATGCCGGCGTCGGGCTGCAGACCCGACAAACACATCAAGAGCGTATACCGTGGGGATTAACCCGGGGAATTTATGAGCTCTCTTTTCGCGTGAAAACGTATATCGACTTGCCGAAATGCCGAGAGAGCCGGAGCTATTCCTGAACGGGCGAAAAAATCACTACTACCCCCGAATACGCTCCCCTGGGAACGTCAAGAGGATGTACATCGTCCTGGATAAAAACGCTTCCGACGATTCGCGAGCTTTGTATTGCTTCGCGCGATGCGCATAATGTAAAGAGGATCGTTATCATAATGGAGGAGCATTTCTGCAAAACGTTTTCTGGAGGGTTCGTTGTCTATTGTTGCAAGTATCCTTGCGCATGGATTAAATACTATGGAAGCTATGGCAGTTTTATTAATAAAAATTGCCAGGAAAAAAAATAAAAAGCAGGTGATGTGCGGCAAAAGTTATTTATCGAACACAATCAAGGCAACTCATGCGTTTGACTTTGCGGAAAAAACCTGTTATGATACCCTTTGATACCCTCTTCAAAATTTCAATAGAGAAAGCTGACAAAAACGCACAGTAGAAATTTTTCAAAATCCGCTCTTCATTATTATAAATTTAGAGTGAAGGCTTTCTAAATCAAGAGAAAATTTTTACGGTACGATGTGAAGGATTTA
>NJRL01000052.1:197444-212800 GCA_003063815.1 Aphaenogaster rudis
TTATGTTTTTGGCACCCCGTGATACCACTTTAATTAAAGCAACAGCTTTTTTTTCTCAGTGTATAAGTTGGATATGCAAGGATGCATCACCTCAGATTCGCACTCTACACAGATTCCTTAATATAAATCTGAATATTCTCTCATTTTACAGAAACAATTCAATTAACTGTCGCCTCTCTCATAATTTTCGACGGAAGACATTTTAGTACACCGAATCGCGGATAAAAATCCCGTCATATAAATACCCGCTTGAAATTAAATCGGGAATTAAATTTTTTGTGCGTTCGTATCTCTGTAGCTTAATTTATACTAAAGTGCTTGTTCATAGCTCGAAAACCGTCGAGACAGTTGAATCCTTCTACATCAGATCAGCGGTACCGGTCTATTAAAGAAATTGCTTGAGAGTTGTAGCAAAGGGGGGAAAAAGTTAATGAAATATGTGTAAACAATAATTCTGCTATATTGCATTGTGAACGTACATTTGCCGCACAGAGAAAAATCGCATTGCCGTTCCACTTCTTTCTTTTAGCGGTGATATTTGATTTACCATTCGTAACTCCGCACGTTGCGAATTCCAGCCTTTGAGAATTTATTGTGTTAATACTTGTTACGGAGATTCTCGTACGCGTGCGTGCGCCAACCTCCATATTTCTGCAGAGATATTAACGTGTCCTCCTGGGAGATTTTTTTCCGCGTACCGTACGTATACCCACGCTCGTACCCGTTTGCCGCTCGTGAACCATTGAAGGGTTGTTACGTCGGTATGTTTGTTATTAACTTCCGATGGTGGCCTTTGAGAGACATCGCCAACCTCCACCGTGTTTCAATTACAGCTCGGGAAAGTCTGGACCGTGCATTCTAGCTAAATTGCATTATACGTATTTAGGAGCTTCGCCATCAGATACCTAATGTTTATTAAAGGCGATATTTTGCCGGTTTGCATGCACCTCGCGACTCTGGCTGATGATAATTCGATATACAGAATGCACGTAATACGTTTAACGTCCTAGCGCAAAAATCGGTTTTCCGACTGCGACTGCGCGTTGTTATTAAAGTTACACGATCGGCTGCTATTTCACGTGCCCTTAACAAAATGCAATTTCGCACTAATTTGATTAAATCAGCGATGCGCTTCTCTTTTATCGTTTCCTTTTTTGAAGAAAAGTGGCATTTTTAAGCTCATTACGTTAAAGAACATATAATCAAACTTTTTTGCAACCTCTAATTTAAAATAAGCTTTGTAATAAACATGTGTATATATATATATATATATATTTCCTCTTAACTTGATTAAAAATTTCTTTGCCCGGAAGAATATTTAATGTTCTACGAGACATAATATTTAATGTTCTACGAGATTTTCCTCTCTTCGTACTTATATATATTTCCGTTTATAGTACATTATAAAAATATTATACAAAAATGTAAAAAAAAAGATTTAACAATTGGAGCATCTAGAAAATGCGCTTCTTTCACTCGTTCGATTAAATGATTTATTTTCTTGCGAAACAATGTTACACTATTACGTACTATTACAGAGTTTACGTACTTTCGCTTCGAAAATTGCTTCTTCCCCGCTACTTCCCGTAGACTATCGTCGTTGTCGAAAGTATACTTAAACTACCGAGCAACTGCTCCCAGCACTTATAATTACTTTCCGCCAATTAATATCCCCTCGAATTAGTTCAACAACTTGCAAACATTTTGTATATACCGCCGCGCTTTCTCCATCGCCCCGTCCTCTCATTTATTCCGCAACCGACTGTCTACCGCCTCGCATTCCATCCGAGAATTTCCGTTCACACGTTCGGTCCAATTTAGCAAAACGATCAGCAGGAGACGCTGAAAACACCGAGATGGTGAACGCGAGCTTATTCCGAAGAGAAATGCCGGCGACTCGATAAATATGGCATGACGTATAATCGTGCGTTTCTTGTTTAGCACATTGCCACTGGACTCGCAAATAATAACATGAATAACTGTTACACGTTATAGGAATAATTATTATTAATTATTGAATGTTATTATTCCAGTCAATATAAAGTCGAATGCAATCTACATCAATTATACGTCACACTCTTTGCATAACATTAATATCGCGTCGGTAATTATTCAAATGTGATGATATTATTGATCGTAGCTGTTTCAGTAAAATAAATGGAATAGATGCGGATATACATCCGGCATATATCATATGATAAAAACAAATAAAACGTAAAAAATAGAGGCATAGATTGTAGTAGGTCCAATCGATTATGATTAATTAATTGCACGCGTTTCTCACGTACCTTGATTATTTATTTATCTGACAACATAATTTTAAACCTTATTTGATTTTCGAATAACGTAAACGTTTCAATTTGTGCAATCTCGGGTTCCAGTAAATTGTTATTTCCGTCTAAATACGCAATGTGTTACATTCGCATTTTATATCGACAATCTTCAGTAATTTATTGAGGCATAATCAATAGTGTAGCGAAGTATAGTCAATATACATTCTGGATTCGGCAAATAAATTTCACATAAGCGTTTCTCGTAATGTTTCGTTGTATATCAACAAATTAGATTTGTTCGTAAATTATTGTTCGAAGAATTGAGAGAATGCATTTAAATGATGATATATATAAATAGCCTCGTGTATTACACTGCTAAAGAAATGGATTATGTAACATTGTACTTATTATTTACAGCACAAATATTCGTGCTCATATCATCTCGCTAATCGAAACTCTCACGATTAAAAGCATTAAAGATGCGCGCGGGACGCGCGTAATAATACCTTCTTAACTCCAAACTGGAAACTCAGCGCGGTTTTATTGGCTTCTTCCCTCGCGTTAATATCCAATTATCGCCACGCGCAAACTCCGGCCGGTTGAACTTGCCGGTTCCCGTTGCGGCCGTGGAGGACACGTTTGCAGAAACTTCGTCGACGTACGGAAACCGCGAGTGCGTGAGTTCTCGGTGTATACGTGCGTAGTGGTGCAGTCGGCCGCAGCGCAACCCCCTCAGGCTGCGCACCGCCACTCGCATCCCTCTTCCCGGGCATCCAATACCGGAACCGTGCTATCTCTAGGACTTCGTTAATTCAGAATTAATACCCCGACCGGCGCACCGTATTCCAACCCGCACTTGAATCCGCAAAGGAAAGCGCGAGTCGGATTTTGCGAGATTTGCGAGGGTTTGAGTGATCGTTAAAGGTGGGTTCATTACAGCCGCTGTACGGCGTGAGGTTAATGCGAGAAAAGGGGAGGAGGAGGAGTATTGATTTTAATTTATGTGTTTTAATATTCGCTCTGACCGCTCGCAGTAGCGCGATATTGTGGAATGGCAAATGTTAAGCGAAAGATATTCCACCACACAGTTTCCTTACGCAGCTCTTCCCGAGCTTTTGTAAAGTTTCGCATTTGCTTATATAGAATTAGAAGTTTTCAATGGCAGAATTGCCGTTGGAACAAGCGTTTCTTTTCAATTTCAACAGTGATATCATACTAAAACACGCTTTATAGTTGTTAAAACATAGTAGTACCCGTAAAGAAATTTAAATTCTATATTACATCTGTAAGTTCTATTAAACTTGGAAGATTAATGTAGGCTCTTAAGGTATGATATTATATAGGCTGTTGTCTTCTTTTGATAATATGGTTATTTATTTCCGTTTTCTTCATGTTGAGGGTCGAAGGAAGACTTTCTTAGAACCTCCAAAAGGATTGTAAGTACTGGGTATTTTTAGAAATTGAATATTTGAAAATTTATTTTTAAATATTTCTCTTTATCTCGCATATTCATTTGTATTCAATGCGTGCAATTTTATCTCTAACTTTAACATGCAATGCATTAATTATGTAATTTATTTAACTGCAGATAGAACATGTGCGATAAATAAATATTAAATAATCTCGTGAAAATTAATTTTTAAATAACTCGACAATTGATTTTCTTTTTTTTCTATATAATGTATTATTTAATTAATTTTATTATTTTTTATTTTTTAAAATTTATTTTTACATAAATATATACTAATTTTTTATCTTTTCATGACGTTTTATACGCGTTTTGTTGTACTCTTAACTAGAATAAAATATTATTTAATTTTATATTTTATATTTGTTAATATTTTATACCTTAACTTAAATTGTCACGTTTGTGTAAACTGTCACGTATTACCGAAAACTAATACATAAAATAAAAATAGACGTAACAAAATTTATATCAACAAAATAAATTTGTAATAAAAAAAACTTTCTCTGTAGGGTAGAATACGGGTTCGTAGATTTGTTATTCGTGCATTTGTATCCCCGGTGGCATTTATATATTTTTGTCTTCTCAACACAATTGCTCTAAAGAGATATACGGAAACGCGGCGAGCAATTTGCAGAGAAGAGTCCATCCTTATCCGCAGGAACAATTCCATCACGCGAGGGAAGCACATCTTCTCTCTCCGCACACACTCATGCACACGCACATATACGTCGTCTAGAATGCAGATAAAAATCTATTGGCTAGTGTTCTTGTTCCACATTCGTGTAAGCTCTCACCGCGATATACCGGAGAAGAATACCGAGACTTTTATTATATCTTTTTCCACTTTCTTCTCTCTTTTTTCTTCCGCACTGTCTCTCCTTTCCTATTATCCTTGCACCGCTAATTTCGGTCGTTTGCTCGTCGAAAAGGACAACCGACTGACAGAAATTTTCTGCATAAGCTCGCTCGGCAAAAGTTAACCCACGTCAGCATTTTTCTCACTCTCGCGGAGATTAATGTTTAAATGTTAAACGACGTCCGTGTGATAGCTTTAATTAAAACCGATTTTATTAAACTGAGTTGATAACGTCACGTTATAGGAAAATTAAATATAACTCTTTAAAATTTATATAAATATTATAAAATATTAGAAATTATACGTACTGTATATTGTTAGTAATATTATAGTAAATTACATATGTAATTATAGAAATTCATATACAAGGTAGGGCACCTAAAACAAATCACTGAAATATCTTTATCACGCTTTAAAATACGAGGAAGTGATATAATAAAAATTATTCAATTTTTAAAGGAGAAGACACAATATCAACTTTCATACTTTCATCAAGATTAACTTTCCTTCAGATCATCGTCTTCGAGTTTTGAAGATCATCAGCTTTTTTTAATGGATCCATATATTTTCTTAATATTTATATTTAAAAATTTTAAGACAATTTCAACACTATGTATCATTTATTTAAATTCATAACGAGATATTTAATATAACATATTTAGAAAAAAATCATTGGAGCCGATGATTTTGAGGAAAGTAATCTTTTCAATATTATATTTTCTCTTTTAAACAGAATAATTTTTGTTATTGTCAAGATTCTTCGTATTTTGAAATGCGACCGAGATATTCCGGCATTTATTTAGATACCTTATCTTGTACAAGAAATTAAGCTTGAATAAATAGATAGTCATATAAAAAATGACTAAACAATGTCACTTTTCGATTTAGGCATTTTATTGTTTTTAACAGACAGACAGACACATTATCATACCACAATCTACTTTAGTTATTCTGAATTTCTGGCGTTCTCTCTTTCGGTTCACCGCAGTCGTCGTAAATTTCACGGGACGTCAGTAATGAACCTAACACCTTGCCGTAGCATTAAATGAGATTATATGAGATTGCGGCCCGGACAGGCTCGGACAAAATCAAATTTCTGCTGAAAGGACCGCCATGTGTACCGATAGTAAGCGCCGGAATCGGAACAAGCTTAAAACGAACGAATCCGCTTGCGGGTCCAGCCACGTCTGGGCACGACGTCATGATTTTCAAGCTTCTCCGCTTCTCTCCTCGAGTAAATATTGGTCTCGACTCCGTTGTAAATTTACGTCCTATTATCGAGCTCGTGACATATCTATTCTAAAGCGTACGATGTCAGGTCGCGATTTATGCCCGACTCTATAGCCTCCTAAAAGCGAGCGGTTAATGCGGTCTGCCGAGCTCTTAACTTGGAATTACTATCGGTTTCGTTAGTTCGCTTTATTAACACGCGAATTTCGATATGGACGATGAATAACGGTCAACAGTTCGACATGTGATGAATAATCATCCAAATGCAGATTATTGTAAAACTTTCACTGTTTTCGTTTCTCTAAAATAATCATGTAAACCGTTGTTAATTAGTAGCGCATTTCACATTTAAATGAAATACTTTCAGTGAATTCGTAATCCACGCGCGTTTAATTAGAAATAACTCCAACGTGCATTTAGTTCCGTGTATTTTTCTTCTTCGACTCGACATTCCGCGCCTGAATAACATCGCGTTATCAAAAGAACGCGAATTTTCGACAAATTGAGCGAGCGACACAGTTAGCGCTGGCACGATTATGTTATTCCCGTTATTTTACCTCTGTGATTTATCGTTAACTACGGTGAGCACCGCGAAATATAAACATTCGCTTGTTCGGCGATACGTCGCCGGTAAATCATTGTCTACGCGACATTTTCAGCTTCATTTCTTCAGAATTCCCGCGCGTCGCGAGCGTAGGCGATACGAGCGACCGGAGCGCATACCATCGGCCTCGCCATAATACGAGAGGCGAAGTTACGAGGCGGCTTCGTGCACGGGAGTGAGTGCCGCATGCTAAAATATTTCCAGGCCGGTTTAGTCCACGTGCCCGGGGTCCCATTGTTTATTACATCCCGGATGCGTTGTTTGCTGAAAAAGTTCGCCGCCATGAATCAGGCCGCTGCCAGCGACCATTGTTACCGCCGTACTTATCCAGCGCGAGAGCGGGACGATGCATTCTCTCAGCGAGAGTCTCCACGCTTCTCGTTTCTTTTTCTCTCTCAGGCGTCCCGCCGAGGATCCGGAAGACGAAGCCTTCGTCAGGATATTTCGTTGCTAACAAACGTTAATTTCTATCATTCGCAAACGATATGATCGAGGGGCAATGCTTGAAAGCTGTCAGTTGACAACGATTTAGGTGGGCGTTTAATAAGGAGGGAACGTGATTTACAGATCGCACAATTGTTTTTGAGAGAAAGAAATTCAAAAGATGCCTTTCGTTTCCGCTTGCCTACGCAACAGAGGACTTCAATGGTCGCGAGAGGAGACCTAGGCTGGAAAATTAATCGTTCTCGCGGCGGAGTCCGACCATAAAATCGAAAAGTCGTCCCACATCCTCGGTATTAGCTCGGCTTGACGTATTATTACGGAATTGCCGTCACGTGCACGTTGGTGGACGATCGAAAACGCATCAGGCGACTTCTCCTTGTCTGCGAGTTAAGTCACTTCGACGACTTGGTAACAGCCTTCTTGATCGAGTCTAATCCTAAAGAGTTTCCAATATCTGATAGTCCACGGAACGTTCTTGATCGGCATTGAGTTTAACTCTCTTCTTTTTTCCGTCCGTCTGCAAAAAAGAGAAGATTCTGTCGCAGTCTTAGCTACCTGGGATGAAATTTTACGCCCTACAATTACGAATCATATTGCTCTCGATCAAACTGTTTTATCGAGAGCAATCGCAGGCAATCATTGTCTGTGCGAAAAGCTTCATTTTGTTCAAATAATTAATTGATCTACGCTCGCCGTGCATATTCCGACAATGATTTCATCGCATTTGAAACGAGATACTTTCTGGAACGAATTTTATTCAGTAGCTCCATAAAATTTTATTAACTTAATTATATTTTATAATAAAAGGTTTTATTGAATTAGTACAAAGTTTTAGTGCTTATTGTTAGCTTAATTCAAAAATAGAGACAGTGATTATTTAATACAACAAATTAATGTTTCACGTTGCATAACGCCATCATTAAATATTGCCAATATTCTACTAAACATGTAATGAATTTTGACGGGTAGTTACAACCTGAAAGCTGTCTTTCCTAGTAAGAAACAACGCAAGTTAGTCTGCATTGATCTTCACAACCGAAACTGTATGCTATATATCAAACAAAGCGTTCTACTTAACACAGATATCTAACACACTATTCCTGACATTTCCAGCAAGTGATTTAAACAGTTCATGTTAAGATCTCGCAGTACCTACGTAATTTAGATCTAATTAACGTCGTTCTCACAACGTTGCAGCGTATATTGATATACCATAATTACATGTATATTACGTAATATACAGCAAAATTGTGTATACTCGTAGTATGTAAAAGTAAGTTCTCGTGTATTACATCTCGTAGATCGTATTGTAAATAGGAAATACATTCTCCATGAATTCTCCACGATGAGAACGTTTGGACATCGTACTCCCGATTCGAAGAGACGATAGCTGCATCAAACGCAAGAAAACGAGGACGTGCATGGTTAATACTGGAGTATATGCTTTAGGAAGTATCAACTTCGAGAGATCAACACAGAGAGGACTATATCTCGACAGAAGATCAGCACACGGTTGTTGGCTGTGTAACAATAATCGATGGATCGATCACGCAGTCTCTTTGTCGGCTTGAAGGGTCCGTCATTTCTCGTATTCCACGAAATTCGATAGGATTTGCCCATCGTATTCGTCGGAGAAACGTGGAAAATCCGTCAAGGGAACTCGCCGGAGAGAAGGGGAGAAGGTGAGCGAGGGTTGACCTTCTCCGCGTGAACATTTTTTTCTCGCTCCAGTAGCATCAGTCAACAGTGATTTTCGAGGTGTGTGACTGCGGTAACCGGGTACGTCGGCATTCTGTGTATTCCCGTGGGATAACCGAACGAAATTGGACTTCACGCCTGGCTTCAAGTGCGTAGCGTAGAAATATACGAAGAGCCTGTCGATTCGAGCGACGACATGGACTCCCGATTACGGGTCTTTGTTTCTTCCAATAGCTTGCTGTTGTTTGGTAACTCATCGCTTTAGAACAAAGCTTCACTGGCAATCCGGTCTTAAGTTCTCCCCGGACAGGACATAGACCAGAATTTCTAAGAGTTTCATTCACTCGAACAAGCGTACTTGGACTTTCAATGCTATGCAGAAATCGATCTACAATAAGTTGTCGCGGATTCCTCGCAATTTCCTTCATCTACGAATTCTCTCGCCTTTAAATTCATCTCCGATTTGAACTCGATTTTCGCCTCGGCAAAAGTTTGTCCGGACACTAACTTCTTTAATATAATTTTTTGACATTCAACTTTCCCTGAACATTCTTGCAATAAATCTGGGAATAAAAACCCCTGTTAAAGTGAAGTAAATTTTCATTCCTGAAGCGCTTAGGTGGCGTATGAGATTGGGAGACGCCATGTGTGTGCGTCTACGCTTAATAAAGGGCCATATTTTGAATGTACGTTGACTCCGCTATGCCGACATCCTCGGTGGCGTACGTATGTTCTTGCGATGCGCGGAAAATGAGAAAAATGTGGGAACCCACCTGGCTCGGTGCGACGAATTCCCCGAGCAATTCCACGTTCGGCGAAGCTCGTCGGCCTGTCTTTTCGTGCGATCTTGCGTTAGCTGGATATTGTCGGATATAGTCGACTCGTCATCTTAACTGAGATTATATTTAAATTTTAACGACATGCACTAAGCGCGAGCGCGCGCACCATCTTCCCAGCTTCTTTGCGAATCTCTTCTCGTCTTCGCGAGACGCATCTTCGTCTTCGTGAGGGGAAATCGAGAAAGCGCAGGCACAAAATGACGAAACGTCGGAGACGTCGAAGAGAGCGAAGCGCGGACGATCGTGGAGCGAGTGAGTTGCATTTATTCATGTTTGTATTTATGGTCCGCCACGATAACGGCAACCGAAGGAGAGCTCGCCGACGTCTACGCTGGCGTTTCCAACATATCGGCTTTACGATGCTGAAATTCGGCGAGAATAAATCTCCACCGGAGGGAAGATACGACCGCGCCGGTATACTGTCATCGTCCGTGCGGGAGGTCGGTCGTGGCAATGTCCTGCGAACAGGCGGCGAGATAGACAATGGCCGGGTTGATGAAAATTACAACTCGAGACCCGCTTAAATTATGCGAATAATTCCAAGATAATTGAACGCGCCGGCGGCGCGTCATTCAATCGCCGGTGCAATTCGGTGCGCAATATTGTGAGCGCGTTTAAGAGAACCGGGAACATCGTGACAGCAAGATTTAAAGGATGAGGTTCCGATACCAGGTATGTTTACCTGCAAAATTTCGAGCGACAAGCAGAGGGAACGAATTTGTTGCAACTATTTTGTATCGCGTCTTTCTTTCTCTCATAGAGAAGCGACGAGCTTGCACTGGAGATGCGAAACTATCAAGACGACGTATGCTATCGAGTATACAAAGCAATCTCGAAATCCGCTTCGTGAAAATCCCACTCGTCGAGTTTACCTGTAGAATGTCACGTCTATCGGATATGTTTTCTGCCGGGAGATTCAAACTTCCATGTATATCGAACTACGTTTCGATGATAAAACGTACGTCGAATATATACCTCTGGAAGAGGAGGGAAGGGGTGTACATAAGAGACAACGAGAACAGGGAGATGCTAACGGACTACTTCGAAAAGCAGTACAGCAGAAACATAAATCCACGGAACGATCATATTGCACTATAGTAGCGATGTATTGTATAATCGCAATCGATACTTCACGACAAAGTAAAGTACGTCGGGGACGACTATAACGACAGGCCATATGAAAACCGACGAGAGGAGAGTCGCTGTAAAAATTTTATAGGGCTACGGATCCGCAATCGAGATTTCTCGGCGTTGAATTAGATCGGGACGAATCAGGTCGTACCTTCAAATATTGCTGGCGTGAACGACCCGGTCGGGATATTCAATATCTTTTGGAGAAATATAAAGTTTCATTTATTAAAATTAATCCAGCGAAATGGGGATTTTATCACCGTGTAAAAAATTGATAGAAAAAACGATGGTAAAAACGATCTACGGTTTATGGAGAGCGACAATATACCTATCTGGTTTGTGCTCCGTGCGACTTGCTCCGGGTTTTTGTAGTCAAGTTTTGCAATACAATTGATACAACAGATGCGATACGATTAACGCAATAGATAAAAACTCTTCTTCTTGTTATAATAGAGAGAGAAAGAGAGAGATAAAGCTGAAGACCCATAGTCGTGTTAAGGGAAGAGATGTTCTCGTATAATTCGACAAAGGGAAAACTTCCCTCGTTTCTCCGTTTCAAAGGAGAGCGTCTAATGGAGAGGAGAAGCGATGGGAAATACTCGAGATGGTTCGGCAAAGATGAGACTCCGTACAAACCGGAGGACTGATTCGAAAGTTTCGGGAGTGCGCCGGTTGATGGGGCAAACTTCCTCGACCCTTCCGTCGCCCTCGTTCCGATAATTAACTTAGAAAAATGTGGTCTGCCATCGTCGAACTCGCATGAAATCCAGCCCTAACTTCTGCCTAACTTGACCCTTACCTCCTTCTGCCCCTCCCCCCCCGCCCCTCCGCCATCGCTTTCTCCTTCGACCTCTCACCTTACCTTTATGTTCTCATCAAGCGCCGTAACTTCCGCAGCTTTAAACTTAAATTTACTTCGGGTGACCCGTACGCCTCGTTGACCCTACTCGCGACTTCTAAGCGAAGTTCTCTCATCAAGCTCCCATTTTAGTCCGGCTTCACGCGCATTACCGCCACCCGTCCTCATTTTATCTCCGTTTTATCGCTCGCGACAACATCGCGTGTATTGGCCGTATCCAGAAAATGCCGTTGGCACAAATAACGCTCGATAACATGTCAGCCTCTTTCTAACGTCCGTTAGTTCCTTCTTGGGAGAAATCCCGCTTGCCTAGAATCCACGAAGAGACGCGATATAAATTCGCTTCTTGCTTCAGATAACTCGCTGACATAAATGCAGGTTTCCATAATGGGCGAAGCCAACCCGCTCGACGATGTACCGCTTATTATGGTGTCACCAACCGATTAATAGCTGGTATAAAATAATGCGCAGTTGTAATGGAAACCAAAAAAGACGAGATTTCACAATACATATAAGTATTAAAATTTGCCTATGTCATAAAAAAAATATCAAGGAATGAAAGAAAGTAAAAAACATTATTATTTTCAAAAAGGTACAAATTTAACGGTAGATATTATAAATTAGAAAATAAGCAGACAGTTATTTGTTTTTTGTAAGTAACATAAATATTAATTTATTAAAGTATAGCAAATATCGCGAGATATTACTTACAGTCCACGGAAATGATTGATATTTTAATGAAGTATGTAATTTGATAAATATTCCTGAATAACTTGGTAACTTATGCAAAATTAATAGTGTAGATTTATATTCCCTTTCTATAATAAATATTAACAAATAAAATTTAATAGGGATAATACGCTTTCCTCTATCGAACATAAAATTTGATATATTAATAATACAGAAATATATATTTAATTCCTTTATACTTGACAAGAGGATTTCTAAATAGAGATTTCACATTTGTGTTTGTCCGATAAATAAAGATATTATATATAGCATCGTATTATTATTTTAACATTTTTATAACTATCAAATCCTCATTGTACACACGCGGCATTCATGTAAACCGTACATTTTTTCTTCCAATGCAATGCGAAGTCACATTTAAATAATTTTAACGCGCTCGATACCATGTCATGCTCTGTCGAATAACTTTTTTGCTCCGCATTGTTCGCACGAAGCGTATTGTTGCCTTTGCAATTTTTCAATTTCACGGATACCGTCCACCCCTTTTACGCCCGCGATGAACGACGTGAAATTTTGTAGCTCCTGCTGCCGCTGCTGCTGAAGTAATTGGATATCGTAATCTCGTTATACTTCGCTAGCTGGAAGGATCGTATAAAATGTCGAGGTGAGTTTCTAAACGAGATTAACCCGCAGATCGTGCGGATTAGCGTGACGGGCTTCGACTAGTAGTAGCTCGATGATGCTGGACATCACGTATGCCGCTATATTAATTCTTCTCAATTATTCACAAATTATTTTATTTACAATTAATTATGCATTTAACGGGGATTATTTACAAATTGTTATGGCATTTGAGCACGAATATTTAATATGTATGTATTTATTAATATTATATCTGCCACCTGCAGCTTCCAATTGTTACTTCCTTCTTTTGCTTAAAACTTCGCGAATATTGTTTAACGCTTGTACACTCCGTAGGAAAAGATGATTTCAAAAGACGTTATCTCCTATTACACCGAACAGATTACAATTCGTTCATCACCACAGTGATATTTTTATCTGCATGCGTTCCATTGAAAGACAACTTATTGTCTCGCGAATTGAGACGAACATTGGCCAATGAAGTGCACGAAAGTGGACTGGCAGGAGAAGGAGAGCTGTTCTTTCGGTAGACACACCAATAATTGCCTGCCTGGCGAATCTTCTTCTTCGAGAAGATGTTCCGGACATAATTGGTTGCCTTTGTGCTAGATAGGTACGAGACGTTCTCGCTTGAAAAACTCAGAAAATCTTAAAAAGATTAAAATCGATACAGCTAGATGATGGCATATTGAATGTTGAAGGATTTTACATAAGAAAGGTGTTCCTTTGAGCACGCTATTTCATTATTCTGCGTTCTCGTAATTAATATTAAATGTAATATAATAAATTTTTTACATAAATTATGAAACAATAGAAAAGATATGAGACTTTGCATAAAACAAAATATACGGCTTATAATTCATTATTAACGACTACATGTTATTATTCCGTTCTACGACCAATGCGATTTCATAAAATTTCGAAACGTGTAGCTCTCAACAATATTCTGATTTAATGTTGCCAGTTTTTACCAGCGTTCCCATGTATCCCTGGTTTCAAACGCCCGAAGGAAGTGAGACAATCTAACGGATTTTCTCTCGGGCTCGTGAAAGCGGCGACGGAGAGAGCGGATATAAATGGACGGGCCGCGCACGCGTCTGTCCGCGTGCGGATTGTCTTGAAGAGCGTGTAAAAATCTCCAAGGAGACCGCGGCGCACCTTATGGCCCCGTAAGGAGCCGGCGTCGCGACCTACAGGCCACATGAGAATTCCTCTCCCGCATCCGACAGAATTCCTCGCCGCTTTTCCTCGACGTTCGCTCGCCCGCGTTTCTCCCTACGGCCCGTGTCGGTGGAGAGGCGAAGAGACGTAACACGAGGCGACGCCACCTCATCCTCGGTGCTAACGCTCCAACTGGGATTACCCTGGGACTCTTTTGCCGCTCAGCGCAAAAGATATTCCCGAGGAGACCAAGAGCCGCTTGCGTGGGCGCGAAGTCGCTGTGTATTTGCGAGACCGCCAGCAACGAGATTCGGACAACGGTGGATTAATTGCAGAACCATCTCGTCGTATGTTATGTGGCGCGCGGACTTAGCCGGGGCACGAATGAGAATAGGGTCTTTCCACCGGAATGAGATTGGACTGACAACGATGGGATTGTACCCGCTGGTCACCGGGAGAGTAGCTGGATAACTCAGCACACGACAATCGTCATGACGTAATCGCGATGACAGGGAGAAAAGGCCGTCGGTTGCTTGATGGATGGACAGGAGGAGATAGAATTAACGGGCGAGATCGCGGATCGTTATGATTCTGACGTCTCTATCGGAAAAACGATAGCTCGGTGAAATACAATTTTTACGTTTCTTGAAAGATTTTAGTGATCTTGACACGCATATCGTGCATAGGTTGCCAATTATTTTGAGTAGCATAGTTTTGATTAGCATAATTTTGCTTCCTTAGAGGAAGCTTTGTTTTCGTGAAAAAAAATTTTTTTTAGTTTTTTATGCCAATGTGTTTAGAATGTTCTAAAACGTCGAAAATTTATATTTCTACAAAATTTCTACAAAATACGGACATTTTTTTTTAATTTTGTCATAACTTTTTTTTGAAGGGTGGACAAACGAAAATTTTGGGTGGGCAAATCGTGGACATTCGTATCCCGCTTAAAAAATGAAAAGTGTTCATGGAGGTGCTGATGTCAAATTTTTTCCAATTTTTTAATTTGGTCGTAACTTTTTTTTTAAGGGTGGACAAACGAAAATGTTGGGTGGACAAAAGTGGACAAACGAATGCCATTGGCATTTTATAAAAATTCGCGTTTTAGGGTGCTAACTTCACAGACCTTGCCAGTGCTTAATTTGTAGAAAATGCAATGAGGAAAAGCATAGAGGAAGCTTTTTATTATCGCTTAAAGCTTCCTCTATGAGGAAGCCAAACTAATAAAATAAGACTGATACATCAAATAGAATACAAACATCTAAATGATGAAGAAGCATGTGTAAGTTTCTAATTTGTACACTTTTTTTATTAATAATTGTGTTGTTATCTTGTCGTCAAGGATATTTTAGTAACATACAGAGATATAATCGGTATCATTAACTCTACGTTGTTCGCGTTTTATAAAAATAATGTTTAAACTTTATATAATAACTATAATAATGTTTAAATAATGTTTAAACT
>NJRL01000052.1:223464-245003 GCA_003063815.1 Aphaenogaster rudis
ATTTATTATGCGTAAGGCATAGATATTCAAGTATTTCAAATTTCATGCACTTTTGTCTAAGATTGTACCTCCGATACATCCTTAATGGTCGTCTGTGAAACGTTTAACATATTTCGGCAGTTAATAGTCAATTGTTCCATTTGATTCAAGTACCAGAAGTATAAATGTTATTCGTTTGATGGTTACTATTAACAATAAATGTGAACCAAATCTGGCGGATGAAACGACTGATGACTCGTCGTGAAGATGAAAACTCAAGAGTGAAAATCGCGATTCGTCATGAATGTCGCTTTCTTCTCACACGATGGCAACATTCGGATGTACCAGCGACATTCGACGCAAAAACGGAAAGTCGGCGAATGACGGCGGGCCCCTTCCCCGCCGCGGTCGCCAAATACAGCTCGGTCCGACGCTTGCTCATCCACCGTTCCCCAAAAGCGTCGTTCGATCCTGATTGCTCTGGTGCGACCCATATTTTGACATCGACATTTTGATGTGACGTATGCGAGCGACGGAATAACGCGGGAGTTAACAGCGGAATAGGGAATAGGGGAACTTTTTCCATCGGCTCAACACCAACGAAAATATTGCATCCATAGATCAATATATATATATATATATATATCTTTTTGCAAGAAAATTTTTTTAATTGGTTAGCATAATTATAAACGCAAATTTGCTCGCTTCAGATTTATTATTCTGTCTCTTTGTGTAAGTATATATATATATATATATATATATCTCCTTAATTTAATTATTTTTAACTTTAGCGTTTTGCACACAGATTCACAATAAACCGTTGTTGAAAGACATTTTCTTTTATTATAATTAAAAAATATTTAAAAATTAGTTTTTCGAACTGTAAGTACACACTTATCAAACAACCATATTTCCGGATTTTTACATTGAGTTGACGGTGACTCCTGCCAGCGGGGCGAAAATGTGCAAAATAATATTTTTTAATGAAACACGCACATCTAAACTGCATATATAAAGAATTCGCACATTGCCCTTTACGCAGCGTATTTCTGCAGCGTGGAGTTTGTTTACGGGTAAACTCCATTTTGGATATTGGCAATTTTACGTTGGAATGTATTGTGGCCGCAGGCTGATCCACAGAATATTAAATTTCTCGTCGAAAAAAAAAGTAAAAATGTGACGACACCAGTGATAACTACGACGGCCTATTTCTCATACAAATTATCCATCTGCTACTGGTCACTACTAAAATTCAATTTGAAAGACAGCGTTTTGATATTTTTTAAATTAAACCTTCTCTTTCCCTTTTTTTTACCGTAACCGTGCGTCTCTGCGCTTCGCGTTTATTGTTGCCGAATAACTTGACACGACGCATCTTTTTTGCCTGCGCATAAGATGGGATACACTCGACGGTCAATAAATTAGAGCAGAGATTGCCGTCGTGCAAGCAATTTCCTCCATCCCTCCTAAGTCTACCGTTGCACCTTCGCGTATCCAGCGTCTAACACCTTGGCGAGATAGTTAACGTGAACGTTGCGATACAAGAGGGTCGTAAAACCTAGTTATTGCGCATCGTGCATAGATTATGACGATCGAGCACCACTCGACCATACCGCTCCATACCGGAGGCGATAACGTTTCTTCATGTGCCCGACAGTTGCTGATGCTCTTTCCGCGTATGCATTAATTAATTTTTAACAAACAGTTTGCCCTTAATATAGGTCAATTTTTAAAACGTTGCTATTGTCTCTTGTTTCGCTTGATAAGTCGATAAAAAAACTTGATGGAAAAAGGTGGATATTTCAGAAGAGAAGTTTAATGTACAGTAAATATAACACAATAATATACAAATCATTGTATATTATTGGCAATAAATCTGCCAACATTTGATTTGATGTATTCTTTTGGGCTATACATGTCGCTGTTTTCATTATTATTCATTATCATATTCTTCTGCTCAATAATCTTTATGATACGCGCATTTCGAACTTAGTGGAAATAGTCGTCGTATGCCAGACGTACACATTTAATCCTCGTACAGTACATATTTACAGAACGTTTTCACAAACGTACATCTGTTCGGCTGCTTCGTAATTCACTGTAATATCCGCACGGGGATCCAAAGCTGAATGTAATCGCTACGATTAAACTTGGATGAACACAGAGACTGATATTGGATACCCGCCGTCATTGGACGTAATGAGATGGATTGAGGGAAACTTAGGAAATAGTTTCGCATCTATTACTTCTTAATCGGGGCTTTGGCACGTCGCAGTCGCGAATCTGTGATATAGAGCAAATTTATCGTCATTACGTGGAGTTACCCTAGTTTATTTGATAGCTCTACTATGCCTCTCTTTAGGGTTATTGTTAATCGCGGTACGACTTTCCTTATTAGATTGTTTTTACTTTGCCCATTTTAAAGTGCACTATGTATTTACGTTTTGCAATTTCTCTTAATAAATACAAACTACAATCAGCTTATGGCGTAGCCATGGCTGTCGAGTTTCAGCTAATCTAATGGTTCCTAATCCCCTGAGAGTAGAGGACACGCGATGATATATTTCAGTTTGCAAGCTTGAAACTGCGACTTAAATCATGTAAAATAGCATCGAGAAATGCACCTAGCAAGATTAATTATTTTCTTCCCTATTTTGATCACTATATCTATGGCTGTTATAGATTTATCTTTTTTGCCTTTACGATTAAAAAAAATTATCAGCGAGGAAATCATATTTCTATTTTATATACATATATATATTTCGACGTTTTGCGATGCCGTCTTTGGTTTTAATTGTATGACTCGGATTAATTTTACATCTTTATGCACAACCGAATTTTTATATTTGGCGCAGCCGGTATGTGCTTAATTATGACTTTGTTAATTTCAGGGTTAATTTAAATTATGACTCATGTTAATTTTATATTCTTACATATAACCGAATTTTTATATTTAGCGTAGTCGGTATGTGTTTAATTATGACTTTGTTAAGTTTTTCTACAATTTCTCGGAAGTTATACCGTGATTTTCATATATTTATATCCCAGTTAATTTCTTATAATATGTTTTAATTATCAATAATTCCTTTGCTCTGAAGAAGACTAAGTCAAGTTCGAAACGTTAACGGTTTATTTTTATTTTTGTCTTTTAATATACAAATGTTTAATTTATAACAACATCTTCTTATTTTGCTCAAATCACGGCCTATTGACCTTCACATAGCTTTTGCTTTTATCGAGCGTATCAATTTTAATTAATTTATACATATATTGTTTATTACATATAAAAAGCGTGACATGTTATATGATAAAATACGTTTGTACATGGGTGTTCGTAATAAAGATGCAAAGAAATGGTGTAAACGCCGTGAGTAATATTGTTGTCAGCAGTCACACCGAATGCAGCGCAGCGAGTCTATATATTCTTACTGCATGTAAATATATAAATAAAAGCCGGATTGTAATGATAATGCATGTTCAACGCTTCCAACGCGCGTCAGCGCAGGCTAACGCAAGCGTAGAAAATGTCAAGCTGCATTATGGTAGAAACAACGTATCACAAGGCAGATTTTTCTCGTCTTTTCTCTACATATGTATTCATAATGTTTCTTCCTAATCAAAAAATTTTAATTTCTGCATGGTAAAAATAAGCAAAATGTAAAAAATAATAATGTTACGACCAACTTCTCCACCTAATAGTTTGCAGGATTATTTTATTTTACGTTTGCACATAGGTTACACAACAGCCATATTGTAAATATTTCGAATGCAACACCACGTATTGTGTAATATTGGTCAATGACCTTTATTGAATACCGAGAGAATCAATTTCCGCTTAGACGTAATAGCCGCAGGCTTTTATAGGGCGATAATTTTAATGCTTCATGTTTAATATAAACCATTATATCGAAGTCAATGCATGAATAGCAGTTGGTTATACAGAGATGTATTTATTTTTGTTTTGCGTCAACATAGATTTAAGAATAAATATCCATACTATAATGCTAAATAATTTTACATTTTTTATTGAAACGTCACAATAAAAAATAAAAAATTTACTTAGTATTGTAATTCACATTCGCTGAATAAAATGTATTTGAATGCGTTCACACATGTAACTTTATATGAATTTATACACACACATATATATATTGTACGTAATATATATGCGTATAATATATGCGTAAGTGTATTTGTTATGTACGTGTGATCATTTTTATCTTAATTAATATTTCCGATAATGGTATGATATTAAAAAATTCAGATATTAATCCCTAAAGGCAATATTGTTAACAAATTTTTAATTAAAATCTATTAATGTAAAAAAATAAGAAAACTAAAATATAAGATAAGTTCGGTACACAAACAAATACGATATAAAATCATCATCCAATTAATTATTACTATATTTCACAATAATAGCTACTCATATATCATTATTAAATTACTATTTTTCATATTTTTACTTTTCTCTTTTCTTAATTAGTCAAGTAATATTATATATAATGGAAGAAAGATTAAATAAATTATTTTATCAAACATGTCAAATCTGCAATATTTGCTTTAGATTGCCACAGGCTTTACAGGTTAACAATATAAAAAAGAATCTCTCCCATTGTAAAGTAAAAAAATGTAAAGTGAAAAAATTCGACGTAATACGTTTATTGTGTTGTGTAAATCTGTAAAATTGATCTGGTAGCTCTATCCAATCCTCTCTACACGATGCGATACAAACTTTTGAGAATTATCCGATTTAACTGTAATCTGACAGAAAAGCTGGCTAGTAAAGCTGATAAAATTGCACTTTTGTCTATCTGTAAGCTGTCCGATATTGTAGACACATATTGATTATATTTATTGACGATATCTTGTTTTATATCTATATTCGACCAGTGGATCAAATTATAGAAAACAAGATTTTTTTATTCAGAGCAATTTTACGAATTGGAATGTAAACGTGATACTAGGCGATAATGTTACAGCAATCTCGATTACGTAAAGTATTCAAAAGTATTTTTAGCTATACGTATCTTTATGTATCAATATATATTAATTAAGCGCTGAACATAATGCTTTATTTTTCTTCTATTTATATATTTCTTATTCCATATATTTCTTATTTTTCTTCTTGAAAAGAGAGAAATTACTTTCAAACGAAAACAACCGATCATTCGATTAGAAGACTTAACCTTACGTGTTTATTCTAATACGTCGAATTATGTGTAACTTTTTAATTTTGTTTTCGGATGAATCGCCCGTGTGCTTCTATTTTTTAACTTAATTAATTCACGTCACCTACCGCCTTTTACGGCAGGATGACAAAATTGTCACGAAGGATTGGACGCTCACGCACGAGGGGTAAACCGCTGACCAAAATTGTGTACACCAATGCCTAGTAATGCCCAAAATTGGGCATTACTAAGTACACAAAGTACACAATTTTTAGGCATTACTAGTGAATTTTTAATGTAATGCCCACTAATGTGCCCTAGTAATGCCCACTAATGCCCTAAATCTGTACAATGCAATGCCCTCAGCGGTTTACCCCTCGCTCACGCAGTAACTCACATAGGCGGATCGCGCGCCGAGCACTAGTTACGTCAGATATCGGAAAGGACAGCGAGCTGATCAGATTGGAGAACGCGGCCAGGACCAGGTAGCAAGTTACGTAATGCCGCCGCAAATGCGGCCCATTGCGGAATTTATGATTCGTAAGTGCATAACTCTCCGCCATTAACCATGAAATAGTTTCCGGCTATCTGCTCTGTTCCACGCAGCGTGCGAGCCGCGTGGATGCGCTCGCCGAGCCGACTGGCGCATAGCCGACTGTCCTCTCGTATTTCCATCCGGTTCACTTATCGGTGTTGGCATTATTCGAATTATTAAGCACCCTACACCGGGCTGCAATCGACGACTCTACTCCTACCCCCGCCGCGGCGTTCCTATTGTGCGTGCAACGCACGTTTTTCACTGATCCATTACACGCTGCTTTTCATCAGCTCTTAAACATTATTTCCCTGATTCGTCCGCAGTGCCGCTGTTACCCATTGTTTTGCCGTTCATTATTTTGCCAATGCGAATGTAAAATAACGCGGCAATTAAGAGATCGTAAATTGCGCGAGATTCGGGATCGATTTAAATCTGCGGCAATTAAGAATTCACATAGATCGAACGGTACTTTCATGCTAATTGATGCACGGAAATTTATCGATTAGAGAACAATGTAAATGCCCAATAAAATAAAAAAATAATATTAAGAATAAGACCGATGATATTAAACAAATATAAATATGAAAGAAAGCCAATATCGGTCGCAGCGGATCTTGGTGTCTAATAAAGTAAAAAAACGTGCGTATTGTAGAAACGTGTTAAACAATGCAATCGTCTTAGAAAAATATTTGAACACTACGTTATATCAGAAAATGGAGCGAGGCTGCTCTGAAAATTGCTGCTTTAATTAAATATTCAAAGAAATTACCGTTTCATCAGTTTATTGTTAAATATTAATAAAGAAATAATGATATTATGTGTACTGAAGCGCAAAAAATTAACATTTATAAAACATATATCTATACTTTATTCCATATCTCTCATTTCTACAAATATAAATTATTAATAAACAAACAATACGAGAAATATATACGTCCCTAATCTCTTTCGAGACTTATGATATTTTATGAGACACAGGCCGCAGGGCGGACGACGAGATGCGATCGCGGAGGAGGACAAGGGGAAAGAGGTAAGTCGGCGGAAGTGGCAGCGAATGTAGCGTGAAATCGTAACGGAGGAATGGCAATAACTCTTCCAAAGCGGTTTAAAGCCGCTCGTCCTGAGCCCGCTATGGCTGCGGGAAAGTCGGCGGAGCCCCCATCGGTGTATCGAATTTTTTTCTCGCGCGCCGTACTCTCCGCGTACCACCCTTTCCCTCATCTCTCGCTCTAACCCTTTCTCCCCCATCCCTTTCTCTTTTTTCCCTATCATCTCTTCGCCGTTTTTACGATATTGGTGCAATCCTTGCGCCCGAAGGACGGTTGTATTATATTTTCGGTGAAGATCTCGCAGGGTCGGGAGGTCGAGGCGGATATACGCGCAGCATGCGCGTCGATGCAAGTGCGAACGTATCGAAATTGGAAAACCTCGGTGAATTTACCGTGGTAAAAAGCGAGTACGAGGACGACCGTTTTCCCCTTATGACCGCCAGCGTCGGCAGCGGGCGATGGATCGTAAGGGCGAGAGGCGAGGGACGGTGGTTTCAGCCATTAGGTACTGACCATTGAAAATCCTGGTCACGTAAAGCATCTCACGGTCGGGAAGGGTAATCATAAATTCTGAACGGAGATTGCACGGCAGCGGCGCAAGCTTGCGACTGACGACGCTTTTCTTCATCCTGTGTTGGAAAATCGCTTCAGAATTTTCTTACGCTCCGCGCAGCTTCCGCACGCGCGACAAAGCACAATGCGTTTGTACATTTGTATACCGAGCGATTTTTTTTCGCACGGATGTGGTTATTTAAACATAGGTACACGGAAAGAACGGTTTTACTGAAGTATCTAAAGATTTAGCTAAATACAGATGCAAAAAGAATTATGTTGGATCATCTGAATAATTATATTGGACGCTCAAGATGATTGCTGGAATGTCGAGACTTTTCAAAGCGTTATCATTATGCTTGAGAACGTCCTACATAATTATTTTGATGGTCCAGCATAATTATTTTCAGATCTGTATCTAGTCTAATTTTTAGATCTTCAGCAAAACCGTTCTTTCCGTCATATATACATACGTAAAGATGGGTTAGGCTAAAATCATTCAAGTCATTAATGAAAGTAATAGCGATTAATAATAGACATTATAACATTGGTAATTATTAATTCACGCATTGTCTTATCTATTTATATCTCTATAAATATAGACTAATAAAAGTAATATATTAAATAATTAAAATTATTGTATCATTAAACTAATATAACAACTAATATAACAAACGTATTGTTAAGAAATCTAACGTTAAGTTTTAAACGAGAATTAATTGTTTAATTGTCTTCTTCTTCTTCTTCTCTGTTTATGGCACCCAACCCCGAGAGGCAGTTGATACGGCCACGTTGTTTAATTGTCAATGCATTCTTTTGAATAAAACAAGATGTTCGCAAGGAAAAAACGTGATCATGAAAAGTAGACAATTGCGAGACAATTACGAATAACAGAATTATATTGATCTAGATATCTTGTGAACGAAGTTTACATTAAGTAATGCATCGATTTGCGTTCCCGTGAAATCACAGCTATTTGCCTGTAAGCGATTCAGGTCAAGTACAAACTAGAGATGCAAACTTGCATCTAAGTGAGGCACTTCGTAAATGCAAATATCCTATAGTCCCGATCGAGCAACGCGCTAGTTGCCTCTAACAATGGAAACTACTTAAGAGCCCGATTATTGCGATAATGCGTTGGAAGAACAAGTTCACTTAAACTTAACTGCAATATTAACACGTTACGGTTGACATCGGGATCTGGTAATGCGATGCACGATGCAAAAAATGCAATTTGTATCAGGTTATATAAAACTAATTCTCTGTGTAAATGTCGGAATATACAAAATCTCCAATGACGCACGCATGATTGAAATACGTTTCTATCCAAGCGAATAGAATCTATATCAATCTGCGAATGCAGCGGTCGCAGCGAAAAAAGAGCTCGCAGTTTCACCAATTTTTATTTTTAATTCTCTATCGCTCAACCAGTTCTTCGGCAGCTGACGGTTTCGTTTGCGCCGCTGCCAAGTTTTGGTAAACGTGATTTTATGTTTTTACACAAATCAGAGCTCTTCGAACCTAAAAAACTAGCTTTCGTCGCATGAATATGTATCCTTATAGTTTCTTCTTGCGTTTCATCGCTGACTAATACAGAAACTTCATATGGCCAGTTGGAAGCATGTAAATGCGTATGTATTAAAGTGCATACGTATCAAAACTAAATATTTCCGATACGTATAAATACATATTTCATTCGTTCGCGTTCAAACAAAGTCTTTATAAGCTTTAGAAAAAGAATTATGGAATCCGCATGCGATCCACTTTTGATCGGCGTCTCAGCAATTCTATCGTTCCCTTTAATACTTATCTGTTCTTCACGTTGCATATTTCTCTTCAGCATCCGGGTTGCGCGCTTTTCCAGATTACGCTACCGACCCGTCTTTTGATCAGTCAAGTACAAGTAAGATATTATTTTGCAGCTATATAGAGTTTTATACCAAAAAGAATCAATATAAAAGATACAGAGAGGCGGGAGAACGGGTTTTATGAAATTTCGTATATGGGCATGTTTGAACAATATTTTCCTGAAAGATTGCGCTTTAATCTTTTGAGGCCAGCAGCGTCAAACGGCCACTATCCTTGTTTTTGAATTGTTTTATTACATTGTCAGATATTCTCATTTCAATATTCCGTCAAAAATATTGGAGTTTTTCTCATATTGCAAAATCCTCTGTTGAATCTTAAATGTATTGTTAACTAAACGCGACTTTATAAAGTTTGTCAGTATGCATTATTTGGAAATTATCTCTCTTATTGCAGGAATGATTCAAACAGAATGTTGTATGTCACGAGAGCTCACAATGTCGAGTAAACGATACTTGTTATGCGTTGATAACGGATAATAGTGGGCAGCGAATGTTTGGTATCCATAACGAGTACTTGTACACCTGAGACCGTCATCTAAACGGAAATTAATCGTTCATAGATCGATACGAAGGGAGGATGAAGAGGAGGAGGGTTGGAATAGCGGCTAGTCGGTTTAGCGAACATACTAATCCGATCAAGCAATCTCTGCGATCTCTCCTGTTGCCGGACCCACCAATTGCATCTATACACCTGCCGGCTGTGCTACCCCTTGGCACCACGGACATCCGTTAATCAACGCCTAATTAAGTGCGTCAGCAAAGTCCAGTGGTTCATGCTCGAACCTCATGGCGTTTATATAGACCGATATTCTGATATCAAATCGCTTATAAATCTTATAGCAGCTATTGGCACAATTTCATATCAAGGAGACACTTTGGTATTAGTAGAACTAATATTAACTATTTTCTCGTTAATTAGTTCTTCTAATACGCTTCAATAATTAACATTAGATCTATTCGACAATTAATTTCTACTATTTAGTATACTATATTAAATTGATCAATTTACTTTTCCCTTTTATCTAAATAGTAGATGGTTTAATATACTAAACAGTATATTAAACCATCTACTATTTAGATAAAAGAGAAAAGTAAATTGATACTAAGAATATTAAACTATTTAGTATACTAAATACTAAATAGTTTAATATTCTAAACAGTATAAAGTACTAAAGTAGATAGTTTAATATACTAGTACACTAAATATATACTATATCTTTGAAAAAAAAGAGATAAAAGAAAAAAGTAAATTAATCAATTTAATCATTTACATATTTCAATAAGTCATGAAAATCTCAAAAAATGCACTGTCATAAATTTGAAAAATTTTTTAAAAATTACAAAGCTATCACTGCTTTGGTAGTTTAGTGTTAATAAAATAATCTAGAACAGTACGGTAAAGGATAAAATTTGTATCATAATATAAATTTTTATAAATGTAAATTATTCGCGATGTACCCCGTCACTCATTTAATGTGAACTGCAGAATTGGTTCCTGCAAGGTCTGGCGAAACTTCAGCAAGTTGTTCTATCGACTTTTAGAACAAAAAAATTTATAGATTTAGCTCCAGAGATACTTACTGCCCGAGTTATAGCCTTCCAAAACTTCGTGTTTGTATATCAGAGGAAGTACTGCAAGTAGTCTCCTTGAACAGTATTATAAGCAAAAATACATCATATATTCGCTTGTATGTACTTACAAGCATATTATATTGCACGCAATTTTTTCACATAGTTGCCATATAATATATAACATATAAAATTTGTAACTCTCTCTCTCTCTCTCTCTTATATGTAATATACCAAAGAAATAAATGTTATAACTTGGAAGTATATTCGAAGTGTAACTTGGAATATAGAAAGTCTTTGCCCGCATCTACGTCTATACGAATTTATTTTATCTTTGGAGTTAGCAAAAGTTTGGCCAAATCTTTTAGGAACACACAGGATATCCTTATAGATATCTCGAAACTAGGACAGTTGATATGATTTTCTAACTTGGAGATGGAAAGGGATGTCACGTATGTTGACATATCACACACATGCCTTTCCTCATCCCTTCTTAGCCGCGATGTAATATTGATTGTTCCGATTATCGAGTATCGATATAGATTTGAGGCTTGAAAGGCTTATTTAAAGCAATTAGCGTCAGAATCATATTCGCTTTTTTTGCCAACGTGAATTCGATGCAAAGCCGTTGCCGGTCGCCCTAGAAATGACGGGCTGGCCGTTATATGGCTTTCGTCGCTTATCGACCGGCGTCGAGACGAGTGCCAGTCTTATTACATACAACCTTCCGCCACTACAAACGAGGCGCCATTGCGGTTTCGTCGCGCCGCCGCTCCGCCGCTGCCGGAGCCGAGGTGGAGGCGAAAATTGTCTTGCCGACAATCGCAGGATGTGGTCGATTAACTGCATCGTGACGTGCATGTCGTTCTCGTTGTCGACGAGGTACTTCCACCGGCTTCCTCCGGAAGTAGCACTGATGGGAAACGTCGACCGAGCTCAGAAAAGATAGATGCCGGGATATAAACGGGCGACAAAACAAGGCGCGAGACGCCAAGATGAGAATGGAAATCTTATTTTGTCTTATCAACGTCTAACAGCGGCGGCGGTGGCGGCGGCTATTAACGCGTAATTTATGTCGGGAATTACGGCGAAGTGTCTTGCAAAACACGCGGGATATTTCCGAGATTGTCGTGAAAAACCAAGATTCCTCCCCTTTATCATATACATAATGTCCAAAAATAAGTATTAAAATACGTAGATAGGAGGACAGCTAATGAATTGCTCGGGGTTTTCACGCCCTTACTTTCACGTAGCACTACATAGTAAAAAATTTTACTTATATTGCTTCGAGCTGCGTCAAACGGAGAGATTGGTGGAATTTTCAAAGATATAAATTACGTTTTTCCTCGTGCGCATATTTTACCTTTTAACTTTCAGATTTTTACGGTACTTTACGAGCCTCCGCTACTTCCGCGGAAACTCGAGTGTACGCAAACACAAGACGACGCGCAAATTTTTGCTCCGGAGCGCTCTCGCCGCCTCGCTTTCGCGTATCTATCAAACGTTGCTAACAATGTATTGACATTGCGACGTTATTGATTCACCAATCTATCTTGGGACCGAGAAATGATTAAATGTCGCCTCCTCTCAAAGGAACGGACGGAACGTTACCGTCCTCAAACGGCAAACGGGAGATTTAACTGCACGACTATGCAAAGACCGCAACGAGAAACGGCGCGGAATTCGAAGAAAACTTGAGAAGAGGAGGACAATCGCGCGACATTCAATTTACTTCTTCCAGCGACTTAGGAAGCGCAACTAATTCAGAGTGAGAGAAAGGGTTGAATTCAATCGTAGCGATTTCGCGGACGATTAATCCGACACCTCTATTCGAGACTCGACGGCCATGAAGTCCCGATGACTTCAGTTACTTGATAGTTTATGCACCTACGATAATCCGTGGTATTCTGTTTCGATTGCCCGCGTTACACAGCACCGATGTATACTTCCCTGAATTTACGGGCGTCGTTAAGCTGGGTTTACACACGTTGGGCGTGGAGCCTGTATGTCGACGGCGTTTATAGAGTGAGAGGCTATTGAAAACAAATGACGATATTGCTTTATGGAGGAGACTAATAGGGAATCAAGTTCTCTCTCTCTCTCTCTCTCTCTCTCCCTCTCTCTTCGCCGCACAAAATAAGGTGTAATCTGTCAATTTTTTGTCTATATTACTCATTTCTCATTTATTTAATATTTTCGTTACTAAATGTCGCTTATATTAAATAATAATATAAAATATTGATGAGGTACGATTTAGGCGACCGGTACGCATTCAGAAAATCTCCCTTATATCTGAATTTCACTGAGATAATTTCTAGATGTATTGTAATAGATAATTGAGCATTATAGAATGTCATGTAAACAATTAATAATCGATAAACACGCGCCTCCTAACTCGTATTTTCAATTGACGCCATTAAATTGCTATTAAATTCTTCAAGTAGTTTCAATTGCGTCATAATTATACATCGCGTATATGTTTATAATAATTGCGCGTTATAAATGGCAACTCTATTATATTTTATATGATGATATTATGCAGCTGACTGTTATTTTAATAATTAATTATACGTAATTAAAATCGAGCCATTAAAAAGAATTCGTGTATTCATACTGGATATAATTATAATATAATTATACTCATATTTCATAAAATTTTGGGATATAGTTCCGAATAACTCCTGCTCCCAATTGACCTACAAAAAATTTTACAAATAAATTCTATTTAATGTAAGAAATAAATTGTACATAATCTTAACTTCGGGAAATGAAAAAAAATTTGGGGGGCTTCGCCCCCGCCCCGCCATACCCCCCCCCCTTGCACGTTTGGCCCAGAATTACGGAACTCAGAGATACTGTATATAAAAGTATTGCTATTATTACATATAACTAAAAATCGATATCTCAAAAACTATGCATCGTAACGCATTGTGGTTTGCGGCATTCTTTTTCTCGGTAAAAAATCTATCAAATACACTTATCAAATTGAGGGGCCCCGGAAATAACATTCTCCCCAGTTAGTATGCTCGATTTTAGTCGATAAGTGCTGTCATAAAAAAAAATTTTTTTTCATTTTCCGAAGTTGGGACCACGCACACTTCATTCCTCGCATCGAAAACAACTTATGTGTAAAACTCCAGGTTGATCGGGAGCAGGGGTCATTCGGAAGTACACCCAAATTTTGCAATATTTCATTACCGTCGTAAATAAAATTTTTTTTTAAACCGCAGCAGATATGTCTTTTATATAACATTAGCGAAAGTATTAAATTTTTACGTTATTTAATATAAAAATTAAATCATAAAAATTTAAATAATCCATACAAAATAAAAATCTACATTACAAGATATTACATCACTCGGAGATCGACAACGTCGGATCTTTGATTTCTAGATTTTTCTATTCTTCGCTATCCTTCGCTCTTTTCTGGAAATACTGTCACTCCGCAATACATTTGATGTAAAATCCGGATTTATGGTTCCAGAAATCCAACGTAGATACTCGTCATTGTTATACTAAAAATCCAAGAAAATGAAATCAGCAGATAGACTTTGATTAATTTCGATGTTATTACGCTTATCAACTATTTCAATTACGAAACTCAAATTAGCGTTGCAGTCGGAAGAGCCAAGCCAAGCCGAAGCGAATTGCTAATTGATAAATATCACCGCAAAAACTTATATAGACAAGAGAGAGAGAGAAAGAGAAAGAGAGAAAGAGAGAGAGAAAGAGAGGAGAGAAAGAGAGCAATGTAAGAGAGTGTCCGAATCAGCTACGTTGGAAAGAACGGGGACTTGATAAAGCGAGACTGCAAATTTCCTTCATTTATATAGCCAGTACATCGTATCGTAGAAACTCTATTTTCACAATGTACGGTTCTTCAAGCTTACAGACGCTTTACATTAGCCAGGGTTTAGAACACACCCACACTATTCCGCTGGTCGGACTCGTATTACCCGCAGGCACGCGGCGCTCGCGCGCACAATTTGTCTCTCTTCCTGCCCGTAATCTGCACATCTCGTGCTCCCTCATTCTCTCCGCACCGCGGTATCAGGAAACCAATTATAAGTGTCCCGGAAGTTGGAACGAACTGTGGAAGTTGTGTGTAGGAAATTGCGAGGTGGGACCAACACCGCCGTCCTCGTGTACCCCGCAAGCGGCGAAAGGAGCCCGATGCACGTAGCACACGCGGCGTGGACACGTACACGCGCGAATTCGGACGAACAAACTCGGACACTTCGGGGGGGCCGCTGTAATTTGCAAGCAGACGCCGCCGGCCGAAACCACACGTGCAAGATTACACCGCGACGTATCCCATCCGGAGATTACTCCTCGATGTTTCGTCTGACGTCGGTGAAGAAAACTCTGCATGAGAGCACCCCTTTGTGGCACATCACGTTGGTGAACTTCGCCGAATTATCTTCCGCTTAAAACAAATAGCGATCGCAAGTTTATATCAATCATCTACTTGCCGACATCCTTCTCGAGTTTTGTATTTTTGCAATATTCTCATGTATAAATTATTGTAATCCTTATCAAAGTAAAAAAGTTAACAAGAACCTTGAAAATAAAAATTTTAATGTTTAATTCAATACGATTATTATGTCTTTTTTATTTCTTTTATATCTTATTATTTCTTTTCGTAACATCAAAAATCTGAATTTTTGGTGTTTTATTCCACGATTACAATGTTTTTCCTTCAAAAACTGATAAATTACAACCGCGAATATATTAAAAATGTTCGTAGAAAGGGAATAATAGATGCATCTTTTTGTTTATGGGGAACATATGGATGCAACTGCAAATTATTCAAGACATTAGACGGAACAAATATCGCCTGAAATCATTTGCGTATCGTTAGATTACGATGGAAATAAAACGATTTCGCGAGTCCGCGTACACACGCACTGTGCTCTCTTCCTAATTCGTTGTGCTACGTGAAAGGCCAGGCGATCCATCTTGCCTTCGTTAGAAGTCGTTCATCGTCCGCACATAAATCTAAGGTCGGATATTCCAGCTTACCAATACTCGATAAATCGGATTTTATCCTCTAATTCGGATAAAACGGGTGAACGACATGTTTCTCGGTGCTATCGCGAAAACGTATAATGCATGTTCTAGAGATAAAGATATAACCGAACACATAATATACTTTTTACGTTTTTACTATTATCATAATTTCAATTCTATTCTATTTTATTTTTATATTATAGGAATTATCTTCGCGATGAGCGATTCTTCAAATTTGCGATTAAAAATATTTAAAAAACATCTTCCACTCGTACACTAAATTTTCAGTGCATTTCAAGGGGACAGTTTTTCCGCAAGCAAATCGTATCTTCGAGAGTTAATTGAGTTGAGGTGTAAAAAAGTTATGTAATACAATTACTGTATTTTCCAACCAACCGCGCAATATCTTCGGAGGCGGCAATCTTTGAGAGGCTACAACTTGAGAGAGTTCATTAAAGCAGCTAGAAATGCTTTCCCTGATATTTCTGGAACGTTGCACAAGTCGGGGGAAAGTTAATACAGAGGCGACACAAAGTCCCCTTGAGGATATCATGTAGGTAATACTTGTCGTAATATAACCACTCCCTTAGGAGCCATTTTGACTCACTTATAGAAACATCTCCGGAAAGGAAATATCTCGTCTACGTGTAAGATGGCTTTGAGTTGTGAAATATTTAATTTCAGTTAATTCTGTACTTTCGGGAGAATGTCATCGCAATCTTAACTTAATTACGCATACATACGCACATAGGCGATAGCCAGGATTTAATTCAGGGGGGGCTAAAATTTATCAAATAATAAAGTCACTGGTTTTTTATTATACAGGACATGTACACTGAAAAAAATCCATGTATTTTTATGGAAATTACTTGTTCAAAACCGGAAAATTACTTAATTATCACTGTAATTTTTTTCCAGATTTTTTAAGGTGAAAATACATATTAATGGTAAAATAAAGGTGAAATTACTATTTTTATGCAAAAATCATTTGTAATTTCATGTGAAATCACTTGTAATTACTTGCAATATTGCATGATTATGCTGGGTCGGAAAAAACCCAGCATAATCATGTAATTTCACACAAAAATTTTTTCAATGTAGCTTCATTTGTGAAATGTTGTAGATTGTAATGAGTGCATCAGGATCAGGTACATTTCTTTAATTTTTAGTCTTTTAATTTGACTAGATACATCTTTTTGTGGCAGCCGGGAGGGAGGGGGGCAAGCGCCTTCCCCTGCCTCATCCTGCACTGTAAAAAAAGGATGTAATATTACTTCACTATTTATGATGGAAACTTACAAAATCCCGTATTTTCACAATAATAATTGTTGTAAAAATACATGATTTTGTTACGTTTCCGTTATAAATAATGTAACTTTTACACTTATTTACATATAACTTTTACACTGGTTTCTGTAATTTTACATACTTTTTTTACAGTGTGACTATGCCCATGCAAACGCATTCATACTCCGTTATCTGTACATCGTTATGCAATATTGGTATTTATGTAAATTAATACATATGGAATTACAAATGGTTTTTAATTATAATTGCTGATATTGGGGAGCAGGACAAGTTTTCATTCTTTATTATTTTCGTGCGGAAGCGTAAGTAAAAGCTGTTAAGGATCAAAGTGCAAAAGCGGATGACATCATATGGCAGTTGAGAAGTTTCTAAAGCTTATGGAGTATAGTATTAGCTTTGTGCACGGAGTTGGATTAAGCCGCTTTAAGAACAAGTATATAATCCTGCTATAGAAATAATTATGCTCGTAATTGTCATGTCTTCGTATGTCTCTCGAACATAAGCAACTGCATTTGTGTAGAGAAAGCCAAATTGCAAATATAAAATAGGTATTGTCATGGTATATACAATAAAAAATATAATAAAAAAATAACCGCTTGCGGATCAGTTTTAAAATAGACCGCTTAATTGATATTTGTATGCGACACAATATCAATTTCTGTAGCTATATCAGTTTTCGTGTCAATTAAAATCGTGCAATCGTTATTACGGGATCATCGTAAGAATCTGTGAAATATTTAAATACTAACACACGTTGAATGTGATTGGTTTTGGATGATAGTTTTATACCTTGCATATAGCAAAGAGATTGTTGTCACAAAAATTTAACCATAAAATCGTATATTTTTATTTTTAAACTACGTTAAACTTTGTTAAACTTTTTATTACATTTTTTAAAACTTCATTTGTTATCTTTTTAAAACTTGTCCTACTTCTACTTCCTTGAGCAAATTTTGTAACCATGATAAAGAAGAAGTAAAATTTCGTGAGGGCATTAATAAATTGTGATACGGTTGGCTTCCAGCTATCGTAGAAATACAAAAACTATTGTCGTGTCAGTTTACATCCCTGTCCGTTGCAGCGAATTGCATTTGGCATTATTGCATTTGGTCCGTTGCTTGGCGTAGGGAAAGTAAACGATAAAAATGTATACATACTTGGCTTATACTATGCAAAGTATACGAAATCGAGCGTGACGTAACCAGGGAAATCGAAACAAGTTGTTCTCAGGCGACGAGAATTATCGATTACATACAGATGCATATGTTACTGATCTGTTGCGAATAATAATACAATTTTATCTACGAAAAGTACCGATCGTCCTTCTCAAATTTCGTATAACATTTATATTTAAATTTAACAAATTTTTCTTTTATTTTTATTTAATATTTATTTTTTATATTTATTTTAATTGAATTTGTTTTTTTTTTATTGATTTTGATTGATTTTTATTTTTTACATTAATTTTGATTGATTTCTATTTCATATTATTATTGACAATAAAACAGCGAATAAAATATAAGAAATAAAATGATCCGTTATTTTTTAAATCTTTATTTAATTTACCCTTTGTTTAATGGACGTTTATTTAGTTTCATTATAAAGCAAACATTCCGTAACGAGAGTATATTGTAAAAAATGTTAAATATGGCAACTCTGGAGAAATAACGTCGATAAAAAAAACGTCAAGTGTTTCGATATCGATATTCAATATTTTATAACAAATAAGTTAAATAAGCTTCTTTTATCTCCGTATATCTGCTACAGACTTACTTTTATTTCATGTTGTACATATCTTGATTAAATCAGCGAGCCATAAATTTGTGTCGAAAAATAGCTTTTAAAAACGGCAAGATTTATTCCCGTTGAAATCATCCAATATAAAGCCAATATTTGTTTAAAACCCAATCAACTGCGATCTGACCAGGTATGACATTGGCGGCCGTATTATTCACGGCTCCGTAAGTGATTCCATTCATGTAATTGATTGTTGAATAGCTCTGTACGGATGATACACGGCATTATCGTTTACAGACGCAGCGTAATGCACGCGCGAGCCCCAAGTTATTTGTCCGAAAGCGAGCGTACGGGCTTTTGAGTCAGTCGAGCGATTCGAGTCGAGCTTTCGCGAAAATTAATCCGACTTCTGGAAGCACTTCTGGAATATCGGGCGCGTTTCGCACGATTCATTTTCCATCTGAAAACGTACCGTAACAACCGCGCGAACAATTACGATAATTAGATAATCAATAACCGCACCGCCAGCCGGATCTCGTTTCGGTCCCTTCCACCCTTCCGCCGCCCATTTGATGGTAGCGCGTCGCTACCGTCCGAGAGTTACGGACTTTTAATGAATTACAAAACAAAGCCCCTCGTGCTATCGAAAAGTTTTCGCTCGTCTTCGTTTCGCCTGCACACCGCCCGCCGCGTTTCCCCGATTTCGCTCCCGCGCGAATTACGCGGGATGTGGTCCACCACTCGCGCCATTCTCGAAGTTGCTCGTCGCACTGTCTGAATTTTGTCTGAAAATTCATCGGGAAGAATCAAGTGCCAGATGCAAGTGACCTCGGTAGAGGCGGGAAAAAAACTGACTGTGATAAATGAGAGGCGATGTCTACTCCCCTTACAGATTTTCTTGGACGTATTAATGCCACAAAACTGTCGCTGTTACAATGAATTTTCGAGAACTACTACTCTAATGTTACTACATTTCAGAATACAGCAAAGAGAGGAATTTAGATTCTTTTGTGTTATTAATAACAATAGTGAAGTATACCTCTTCAAAATGAGCAACACGCGTAAATCTAGAGACTCTTGTAGAGTATTCTGTGATAATTTATTAAACTTCCATGTTTCATACGAGATAGAACTTCGTAATACCTCTATGTAATGGAACGAGGAGAATATTATACTTCAAATAATGTAACAAGCTTTTTTCACAAGTTTATACATCTAATATAATACTACCTGTGTTTTACACATCACATAAATGTATATGGGGCGGGGATTAAACCTAATACGATTATAGAACATAGGGAGAACACCGTCGCGAAAATAGGATGTTGACCATCGCCAGCTCGAGTAATCAGTCCGTAATTAATTAATGCATCGACCCCTCCCCGAATATTCTAGACCGCGTGAGAGCTGCGGACTACTGATAACTGAAACAATTCGCCGTTCATCCTTATATCACATATAAGCTGAGCAATTCGTCCCGCTTCCGTTTATTATCCTTTGATCAAATATTTGATTCATTTGAGAATAAAAGCTCATAATGAGATATCCTTATATCTTTATCGTGCTCTTAGTTAAATAGTACTTGTAATTACTAATTGACTCGCATATAATTTACCACCGAGAATCAGTTGCTACAAGGTAATATTTGATTTGCTTTCAATCTGTTATTCAAATTAATATCGTAATTTCAGCTTATTACAGATTTATTAAAAGGCTTGAAAAAAAAATAATTCATTTGTGAATAAAACATTTTAAAGTACAAGAGCTAGTACTAACAATAAAAAATTGATTATATCGTATCATATTACTTAATTATATACCAACGTAATTTAACTTTTTGTTAATTAAATGTTGATCAAAATTATTTTATTGTTATATTTTATGTAACAAGCGAAAAAGTATCCTCTTTCTGTGACTATTTAATATTATTTTTTAAGTGCTACAGAATAAACGGTTGAGGCGAAAAATAAACTGACGTCCCGATATTTAACAACGAAATCACATAAATGTAGTTTGTTTTGGTCAGGAAGTGTTGTTCCTTTTCGTTATTATAGGTGCATTAAGAACGAAACGCCTACGCGTGCAATTAAGCGTGTTGTTTTGAGACGTCCTACCCGCCGTCGCACAACACACCCATTGTATACGTTTAATTAAGCACAGCTGTTTTGACACCGGAACAGATAGTTTCTGCGGCGCGCAGCGTTCGAAGGCAGTTGATTTAGCTGAAACATCTGCCGCGTACGCTCTATAAGCGTTCGAGATGTACGAGCGCTGTCGGTTTACCGTTGATTTAAAGTGCCCGGGCACCGCGCAAATTAAATTTTCAAATTTTTTTTTTGTACAGCAGCCACTCGCCGCCGGTGTGCCCCCGCGCATAATTTATGCAGCACCGCGTGCGCGTACGCCACGGGGCGAAATGTTCGCAAAATGCAAAGCGTACGCGCCTTCCCCGTCGCGTCAACAAACCGCCGCTGCCAATTGACACGAGAAATGGAGATGTTGCGGACTTAAATGCCGCGGTGAAACGCATGACGCGTTTAAAATATACTTAAATTATGCAAACAATGTATGCGCCTCCAAAAATAAAGGAACTCTTATATTTCAACGCATCCGAAAGAATGTTGTTCAAATTTGCAAAAACAAATGATAATGTAAATTAATTTGTCGCTATCCGGCGTGGTACAAATGCTATTCCAGAAATTTGTCGTTTTTCCGGAAGAAGGGTATTACTTTCACAGATTTTATTAATCTGTTGTAA
>NJRL01000052.1:299437-338923 GCA_003063815.1 Aphaenogaster rudis
ACGTTATAATCTTAATCTTTATTATTAAACAACGCGATATATTTAAGGAAATGCAAATTGATAACAATTATTAATGATATGATTATACAATACGTATTTTTCTGTAAAATTATGGTATGTAACGTATTATATAAAAATAAGACTTGAACTTTCCTATCGATCGCTTTTTCTGCTCGCCGACTTGTTTTGTTTCTCTCCGCATTTATTCACTTCTGTTGCACGTTCTACACTTGCAATCAAGTCGCGAATGTAAATTGCAGAATGTAAATCTGTAGAATTAATATCACTACATTTCTTTAAGCACCATGTCATGATCTTAATCATTAAACAATGCAATATATTTGACAAAAGGAGATGTTGCAGATTTGATAAAATTTCTTAATGATAATTATGTACTTTTCTGTAAAATTATGGTATGTATGATATGTTATAAACACAGATTTCTCTACCGATTGCTTTTTCTGCTTGCCGACTCATTTTGTCCCTCTCTGCATTTATTTGCCACTTCTATTCCACATTTTACAGTTGCAATCAAGTCGCAAATGTAAATTGCAGAATGTAAATTGTACAATTAGTATCAATACAATTCTTTATGTATCATATTACGACTTTTATTGTTAAACGACGCGATATATTTAACAAAAAGAGATGTCGTAGGTTTGGTAAAATTTCTTAATGATAATACAGTTACGTACTTTTCTGTAAAATTATGGTGCATATAAATAAACTGTACAAGAATAGAACATAAATTTTCGCGTAAAATATACGATGTAGATGCATCTTGTCTCAGCTTGAGTAAAAATCAATATTTATAAGGTACCACAACGTCATAAAGAAGAAATGAATTAATAATTGCAAATGCTGTAGGTCGATCAGGCAGTCTCCGTAACAGGTTGACAGAGAAACAGATCGCAACGCCCTTTAACTTCAAGCAGGCGTAACAGATAGCCAAGCGCGCGAAGCGTATCTCACGGGGTGAACTCATGAGAGGGTAGTGAGGGTAGTTTGTTGAAGGATAACAGAAATTTCACCTGGAGTTTGCACGCCATCCCCGACAGAGGGAAGCAAAAGTATGATCGATAGCCGGGGTTGATTCGGGGTTGCTGCGCAGGTAAGGTAAGTTCTCCAAAGTGCCCTCGGAAACGCGAATGTCAAATAACTATCCTTTCGCGTTTGTTTTGTCAAATATTTTCAATCTTAATAGAATTATATAAGCTAATTATGCAAACATAATTATACATTTGATGACAATTATCTGAGTAGTTCACAGTAACGTTCGAACAAGATTATTTAGTATGAGCGATAAATCAATGCTGAAGATGACGAACAAAATTAAGAAAATGAAAAAATCACGTGTACATTTTAGGACACGAGGCAAACGAGAAGAAGCATTAGGGTAATGAAAGGGTAAATTTTGATGAATAACATGCACATTCCTGTTAGATAGTCATGTGTCTGCAGAAGCGGCTGGCTAATTCGATGAAACCGAAAGGGATCCACGGGGATTAATGGACTATCCCAAAAGTTTTACGATCACGCCAGGACGACTTTACAGCGGCGATTAAATTACAATAAGCTCCGTTCCCTTTCCGATCTCTTAATTGAATTGCGATGGCGGTGCAGGTGAGAGTCAGTGAACCGGGCCGCATTAAAATAACTACCGTCTCGCGGCTGGTACGTAATTGCCGTCGATAATTACGTTCCACACGGTATATTACACGTCAGCTATGTCGCACTTTCACATCATAGAATCCCCGAGTTAATTCGATCTCCGCGGTTACCGCGAGAATTTGACCGAAAATAAAATTTTACGAGAGTCCTTTTGAAGGGAATGCACGTTATCGATACAAGGAAATTGGTTGCAACGTCGATAAACCGTGCGACTCCCGGGCTGATGGATTCGCCATCTACGTGCCCCTGGTTTCTTGCTTATAAAAGGACTGTTGATTGCTTTATAGAGTCACGTTATTTTTAAACGGAATAATGTATTATAATTTAAACCGTTAAATTATTTTAATGCCCTTTTAAACGTGTCCTATAAAGATGCTTAACATTTTATCACATTTATTCTGTAATAAGATAAAATTTAAAGAAGAATTATAAAATTTATATATATAAAAGAATTTTTATTAAAATTAGTAAGCCGTTTAAAATAAATGTGTTTTAAACGTGCTTTCCATTTATAATCCCTTTAATGTTTTAAGTGCATTTATGTGTGTGGGTTATGAAAAAATATTTAAGAAAAAAATATTTTTTTGATTGGAGCACAAATTAAGTTTCACATCGTTAATTTCAACATTTTGTTTTAATAGTACAATATATATATATCGAAAAATATATTAATAAAATACAAATAAAAAATAATAAACAGTAACCAATTAAAAAAATTAATTAATTACGTTTTACTTTATTCGATAAAGGGGAATTTATAAAAGGAACATATAAAATTATTTGTACCGATTAAATATACAATAGCGATTAAATATATAAAATTAAATATATAGTGTTGAGATATCTTTTTCAATATTCTCTTATGCATTGTTCATGCGCTCAATATCCGGTTACGTGTCGAGATTTATTTCCTTTATCGCTTTTAATTTTAACTCCTCAAATAAATTGTAGAGATAATACAATGAGATAACATCCAAGCGGAAATGTGGCAAGAGGATACGGAGAGCTCGCGATGAATAACATTAAGGAGTTATTAAATTATCTGAAACTCGATTACATACTCCAGGGCGAACTGCGTTTGTACGCGCAGTGCTGTATCCGAGAATTCAACCCTGCCCTATTTTACGAGCGCTCCGTGCCGTCCAATTATATCACGGAAAAACTAAGGTGTTATTACCATCAAGACAGCTACGAGGGTTGGGGGTGAGAGGATACTTGGGATAGGAGTGTGAACCATAGTGTACACAGACGCTGCTAACGAGACGTCCGCCGCATTTTCAACTAACAAGTCCCCATCTCGAGTAACTGGCATCAATTTATAAAGAACTTCAGTGATTGACGATAGCAATTCAGCCGTTTTTGAGGAACTTGGGATAATTTTCGTCGAGGAAGAATCGGACACTCGCTCGCACACACTCATACACATACAAGGGCGCGCGCATAGCACATACAGGCCGGGTTCTGCCGGAGGCCTCGTTACAGTTTCGACGAATGACAACTGGAGTATCAAGATTGCGCTCCTGACTTTTCACGATAATGCTGAACCAAGATTTTCGATATCGGATGAAAGTTGCGAGCCAACTTCCGGGCACAGTGGTAACGGCCGGAATGGCCGAGATACGTATACGAAAATTTAAAGCATCGATCACGGTAAGAATTCAGCGGACCTAACTTCTCGACTTTACTCTTTTAATTCGGGCGTTACGTAATCCTCGCAAAATCCTGAAAGTTTTGGGATTTTGCGCGGATGCGGATATCTTGAAAGAATATCCGTGAAAAATGTCTGAATATACCTTATCGTTTATACATTTCAATAATTGTATTGTAAAGTTTTAGTTTACCAATTATTTTACCAATGGTAAATGAAGTAATGGATTAATAAAGAATAATAGACATATACTTATGTATTGTTGTAGAATTTCACATTGCATAATAACTCGAATCATTTTTCTTAATTAATGATGCTCTGAATGCGTTTTGAATGCTCTTAAAAATGTTTGTCATTGTAATTAATCTCTTATCGTAATTTATCGATTTTCAATTATGAGCAATGCAATTAAATTGAGAATTGATAGAAATATCGATTACAAAAATATAAAATATAGCAACTCTCCATTTATAATTAAAATTTATAATTATTTATTCTTATTCCCGCTCTCTCCCTTGTTACTTTTTAACAGCTATTTCAGTTGCCTGCAACTTCATGTAAGAGGACATCGCACAATGCCGAACAAGACTTTCAGTCGCAGACATTACAAACTACTGCCTTTTCAGAACTTCGTTTGTATGAATTGCTTTTATCTTATACATTACAACACTAAAATCTTTTTGGTAAGACGGGGTAAAATTCTTATCGTTCCAAGATTATGCGCGATATCTTGAGCGCTTAGTAGAACGGTGCTTTTGTTGAAAAAGAGAGAGAGAGAAGCTCTCTCACGTCTTTATATTAAACTTCAAACTACGATACTTCTAAACTTTTCTTCATTTCATTATATTACACTGGCTAACGAAATTTTCACCAAACGCATCAGCGCTGCTTGATTTTCGTATCAAATTTAAGAACTATTTGCCGTAATATTTTTTTAATATTTCGCATTTTTGCTATTTCTTCACAATTTTGTAGAGCAGACAACGAAATGTGACCGATGAATCATTAAGAAATATAGGATGTAAAATTTTGGAGAGAGCTATTTGTATATCAGCGACTGACATATCGCGCGTACCCTACCTGCAAACCCAGTAATTAAATACTCGGAAGCAATGCATTACTCGATTCGTGGTACGCGTTCATCGTTCGCGAGACCATTCGCTGCTTTCGAGCTGGATGAGCGCGGGAAACGCAAATACCAGGTATCTAGCAGGCCGGCGATCGAAATGTCAATAGCTCTCGCGCGAAATTAAATGTCAGGCTGACGCACGAAGTAATCGAGAGAATGGCGTCTCTTCTATGTATTCGCTCCTTATTCGAGTACCACCGTTACTTCAAACGCAAAAAGACAGATTGTCAGCCCGCTTTTTCATGTCGCGACAAATTTTCGCCCTGCGCGTAATCATACCTTTTTTCTTCAACGCCTGCTCGTTTGAGTGATTCGGTGCTCATGAGATAGACGGGCAAAAAAATATTCGAAAAATATTAAGTTTTATTCGTTATTTTGTCTAAATAATTATTGTTAATTACATTCTTAATCTTTTTTATATCCGTCGAGAGTCTAATAGTACACTGAGAAAACAGAATGGTTGTAATTACCATAATTTATAATTCTTTTCAGCGCCAACTATATTTTTATAATTGTTTTAACCATGACTGACAAAACTATGCAAATAAAGTTATTATTACTAATAGTATAGCAGTATTGACAATAAAAAAAAGGACCTTCTAACCATAATTATTTTACTATGCAATTATAGTCATAAATACTAAACACTTTTTTCTCAGTGTATTATAGTATAAAATATTGTTACTAAAATACATATCTTTAGCCTGTAAAAAATTCAAATAAGAAGAAATAAAGATGCATTCGAAAAAAGTAGTAATAAAATAGAAATATTACATTTGCTCGCTTTTTTCCTCTGGATAAATATCATTGATGTGGAAAGACTGCTGCATTATAGTCTGCTGCAAAACCGGTATTGTTTTCATCTGCGAGGAAGACTATGTGACGCTCGTATCCGCCATATTCTTGTGAAATGTTTACCTGGAAAATGTACAACCCATCTTTTGAGAGCCACCCTATTGGAAGGTATCTTGAAAAAGTTGTTCGCATCGCCTTGGGAGCATCGAGATCCGTGCCGCAAAGAGCGATGGCTTCGCGGCAAGAAATCACCCTTAAGGCACCCATATAACCTGCCTGGCGATTTATGTCAAAGAAAATAAGGAAAGATTTAGAAAATATGTCACGCTATAAATATCACGGCCTGAATGTAGCTTAATGTTACGGACGTTTTCATTTTGTACATCACGGTAAGGCCGAGAATATGAAGCAATTATGACGTTTATCCATGCCTGTCTGTATTGATTTCTCAATGCTTCAGTTACGTAAACGTGGATTCCAGTAGAGATATTAATGTAGAATATAATAACGTATAATATAGAATATAATAATAAATATAAAGTTAAAATCTATGTAAAATTATATTTCTTCATATCTACAATTATTTATTAGAATTTATGAATTAAAATCTAAAAATATATTTTTTTCCACAGTTATTTCTTTTTTTAAGAAAGATGGAGACAAATAAAATAGAATAAATGCAACAATGCCTTTCGTTAAATTATGCTAAAATTATATTGCTCTCTCTCTCTCTCTAAAATTATTGAAAAAAATTGAATTTACATATATAAGGATTGTTATATTTAGCTTCATTCTTCCTATTGTATAGATATATAGTATAACAATATTAATTCTTTTATTTTATTAATAATATATTTAATAAAATATTAATTTGAATCCATAATAATTGAACCGAAAGAAAAATTTAAAGATTTTTTTCGCAATTTTCCTTATTCCTTACCGTGCATCTTTTTTATGTAGGTACGTCAGTCGTATTTGCACAAAACGTGGAATATGAATAATTCGCGTGAACTCTCCGAGCACGGAAATAAAGCGCAAAATTGTTTTATTGCTTGAAATGACGGCGCGCTATTTCTCAGAGGCTGGTAATCCAAAGGAGAAACGGTATCATACCCAGAATAACTCCAACCTAATTTGAAACCTACGGTAACCCTTAACAGCCAGTGATAGCTGCCATTTACAAAAGAGCTCCGGACCGACGTCCGAAGTTTGGCACTTTGAATCGGGCCATTTGGCCCATCTTTCCGTACATTTGCAAGTGGCCCCAGCCACGAAGCCGCGATCGATGCTATCATCGTTTCCGAGGAGAGGTAACTGCAATCCCATTCATTATACGTGCTATATGTAGTACGTGCATAGTACATATGGCGGAATCTAATGTAGAATCGTGGATCTGACGATGAAATTGTAGTCTTGTAATAACGCTGGCGCAAAATCTTTCGAAAATTTTTAATAGAAAGCTAAAATAATCGTAATAATATTTGGCTGGGATTAATTATTATGTCGTCAATATAAAATATGCAAATATATGCCGTGATTATTGCAGTATCGATAGCTCCTTAAGATTTTATTTAATGTATATTTAAATACTATTACTATTTTAATTTTAACATGCGTTAAACGTTTTGGTGCATCGACTAAATTAAAATTTTTTAGTAAAGTAATTAGTTTTGTAATGCCAAAATCTAATTATACGTTTTCATTATCGTTAAGGAGAATGTCTTTTTCGCGAGACATTGTATCGTCTTCGTAACATTGTAAAAAGATCGAGCGACGTCGGTACAGTGCAAAACAATTCTGCAAGTTTCTTTGATGCGACTTTTTAAAAGGGATTTTCGATCTCCTGGTCTGTTTCTTTGCTACTGTTAATCTTACAGTTCTAGCATGAAACGAAGACTAGCTGTTTACAGTTTCAGAGAACTAGCAGCAATCATCGACATGCGAGCGAATACGAGTTACGGTTCGCTTGCAACGACGACGTTGTACCGCGTACCTTAAAAGCGTTTTTCTAATATTCATCATACTTTTTGTCACAAAAAGAATTTACAAGCAAGTTACTCTTTGCTCACCAATGAACAGTCTCGAAAATTTACGAATTTTTACCTCGCCGTTCTCATAAGACGATATTTTAAGAAGCATTAATTCTATAATTAATTCCGAGCCCGTAAAACTTAGAGTCTCAGCGATCGCAGTTGCCATTAAGATGTCGAGTTGCATGTTAGAAAATTTGATAAAAAATCTACGCTGGGAAATTAAAGTTTGTTTTTAACGTCGACCGAATATCCTAAAATTGATATTTCTAAAACTTTGAAAGATCTTTTTTTCTGAATGATATAATGCATGATGCACGAACTCGATAATTTAATTGTGTAATTTTACCATTTATATCAGAACGAACTGATAATTATTTACGGACGGCGTGCTTGTGAATAAGTGCATCCAGTTAAAAGCGTTTCGCATGCTCCATATTCAGTCCGCGTGCAAACTAAATTTTGCAACTCCATTAATCCGAATTTTCCAACTTCGACAAGAGTATCACCGCTACTGACACAGAATTGGTTTCATTTTCGTCACATATGCTCTCATTTCGTCGCGATTATCGCACCGATTGTACCGGATATATATGCGGGAGTTTTTATTTCTTCAGCGTGTTCACCAGCCGCGACGCTTCGATGTAGCCTGCCTATTCGCTATTTTCTAGAGATACACAATAGTGATCGGTTTTAATTTCCTTTGCCTTTCGGTCGCGCCGGCACTGCGGAGTTTTCTCATTCCGGAGCTTTACAGCGAGCAGTCGTACACACGAGTTCGTGCCGTGGAGCTGTGATTCAAGCACTTTCGTGTCCAGCAATTTGATACCAGTCACGTACGGAATACATTTCGAAAGAATGCAAGAGGCTGCAGGCAGGAATACTCGCACGTGCAAGAAAAGGCGTGTGCAAGTAATGAGGCTGCGTTTATCTATGATAAAACAAAATTGTCCCGACATTATACGCAATTGATATTTCTGGTATTACAAAGTATATAGCGTTCATGCATTAAGAATTCTGCATTTCAAAGAAAAGTTAGATTATGTAAAAGAATAAAACGATAGTTACTATATGTATTAGTTTCTTTAAAATAATTGTATAACTCTTTATTCACTAATTTTTTATTTCTTCTATTCTTTGTTTTTTTTTCTCTATCTCGGTCGGCGATAGATGACAGACAAGAAAAAGTTTTTTATTTTCGAGTAAAAACCTGGACAGATTTAATTGAAAATTAAATGTTCGCGAAATATATGTAGGAATTATAAAAGTAAAATAGCTCACAAGTGCTTCATTTGGCATTATGACTTTCATGTAAACAAATAAATCAAATAGAAAATCTTTTCAGCAATTTATATGTCACCAATAAATGGTACCAATATGGTCCAGACAAGTATTTTCATTTAGTAAAACTTAGTCGCCATACAATCGCAAATAAATTTTTCAAATTTAATTCGCTGTTAATTATCATCGTCGGTTTACGATGCTTAATTTTTCATATCGCCTATGCATGTGATCTGTCCTCATTTTCATCTTAAGTGGTCTAGATTCCGGGGTTTTAGTCACGAGATGAAATTGTAGATTTTGAATGAATATGAAAAAGGAAAGACTGGTACAGAAAGATATCTCAGAATCCGTTGCTCTTTTAATCCCGTTATTTTGCTAAATCTCATTTAACCTATCTAGCCCTTCGTAACTTTTAAATAGTTGGAGCAAAAAAATTTTTTCGTAGTAAAATGTAGCAAAAAAATAGCAAATAATTTTAGTATTATTAATTTTTTGCTTTGACTTATGTATATGCTATTTTTTACATGGCAGCTTAATCTTAATGTCTTATGTTAGTATAAGTTAGCGGAGCAAAGTGAGCAGAATCGATTCTAACTAATATTTTTATTTGTTGCTCATTTGTTGCCAAAAAATTGCCAGAGAAAAAATTTGTTAAATATAAATGAGAATAGGCCAAATGTCGGTCTGTGGCGAAACTTGGTGCCTAATAATAACTTTTTGTGAATATTCCTGCTCATGCGAACTGCGCGCCGCATATTCGTCGGTCTTGAAACACAATCCTTACATGAAGCCAGAATAATTCACATATTAAATTGACGAGTAATTTAATAATTTTGATGCTAACAAGCATCTATGGACGTTTGGCCAATTCTCATTTATATTTGACAATTTCGTCGGTCCTAATCTTATTATTGTTTAAAATACGTCGCCTGAAACAAGACATTCATCAAACATATATTTGTTATTGCGAAGAATATCACCACATGCCTCGATGATCGAATTGGTAGAATGCCCACACGGATTGTAGGGAGATCCAAGTTCGAATCCTGGTTGAGGTGTTAATTTCCGCAATAATTTCTTTACAGTTTTCGGGGAAGGAGGGATCCCATAGATGCTTGTTAGCATCAAAATGATTAAATTGCTCGTCAATTTAATACGTGAATTATTCTGGCTTCATGTAAGGATTGTGTTTCAAGACCGGCGAATATGCGGCGCGCAGTTCGCACGAGCAGGAATCGCAAAAAATTATTATTAGGCACCAAGTTTCGCCGCAGATCGACATTTGGCCTATTCTCATTTATATTTGACAATTTCATCGGTCCTAATCTTATTGTTTAAAAAATTTGTTGCTCTGTAATTTTTTTTTAAATGATGTTCCGCTAAAGGAAGATTAAGTTAGTGGAACAATATATATATATACATAGCAACGAAACTGTATATAATAATAACGTAAAAATTTGTTGCTAATTTGTTGCTCTTGAAATATCAAAGTTTCGAATTCGTTGCTTGCGAAATAAGTATAAACAACAGCGGAAAACCTCTCAGCGTGCAGACAGTTACAAGAGTAAACTATCAGAAAAAATATGTGTTGTTTCTCGCTTAAATTTGGTATTGTCTGAATTTGTTGCTCTCGAAATATACAAGTTTAATACGCCAGTACCAAATTTAAGCGAGCAACAAATTTCTTTCTGGTAGTTTACTCTTGTAACTGTCTGCACGCTGAGAAGTTTTCCGCTATTGTTTATACTTAATTCGCAAGCAACGAATTCGAAACTTATTGTTAGATATTTCGAGAGCAACAAATTCGGACAATACAATAGTACCAAAGAATCACGCATTAATTATATGAAAAATGCTTTGTCTAAAAATGAGCCCACCAATATTATCTTTATAGGCTTGTAGCTAAAAACTAGCATATTTTGAAGATCGTGTCCATTTGAACTTTTGATCTGCATTACACAAAGTACACTTTTCCATAGTTTTGGTCGATTGTAACGGCAACCACTTTTTCATATAATTAGTGCGTGGTCCTTTGACATCAGCACCCCGAAATGCAAATTTTTATAAAATTCAGGTAGCATTCGTTTGCCCACGATTGCCCACATTTGCCCACCAGAAATTTTCGTTTGTTCACCCTTAAAAAAACAGTTATGAGCAAATTAAAATATTGGAAAAAATTAGACATCAGCATCCCCATGAACATTTTTCATTAATTGCGAAGCGGGATACGATTGTCCACGATTTGCACACATTTGCCCACCCAAAATTTTCGTTTGCCCATTGTTAAAAAAAAAAGTTATAATCAAATAAAGAATTGGAAAAAATTTAATATCAGCACCAACATGAATATTTCTCATTAATTTCTAAGCGGAATACGATTATCCACGATTTGTTCATATTTGCCCACCCAAAGTTTTCGTTTGCTCACCCTTAAAAAAAACTTATGACCAAATTAAAAAATTGGGAAAAATTTAACATCAACACCACAAAATGCAATTTTTTATAAAATTCAGGTGGCATTCGTTTGTCCACGATTTGCCCACCCAAAATTTTCATTTGTTCACCCTTCGAAAAAACTTATGACCAAATTAAAAAATTGGGAAAGGACCACGCACTATAATTATATGAAAAAGTGGCCGCCGTTAAAATCGATCAAAACTGTGGAAAAGTGTACTTTGCGTATTGCCGATCAAATGCGTTACAATGCGACGTGCATCTCCATTCCTTCAATCAAATACGTACTCCTTTTGACGCGTATTATAGCGCATTATAGCATTGAAATTAGAAAATTTTAGACACGCGTTATGATGCAACACGTTATATGACAGCTTGTCAAATCTATTTAAAATTTTAAAAATGTCAATAAATAATAATATTAATAACTTTGCGTAAACAATGGATAGTTAAACGAATTAACTATAAACTCAGTTCTCGTAAATCTTTATTATACCTAAATATTATAGTTATATGCTTATATTATAATTAAAACTGTGAGCTGTCACATATAACGTGCGCATGAAAACTTGTGCGCTAACGCACAGCATGCAGAAAAACTAGGGGTTTCACTCGATACTCCATACATATATTCTCTGATATTATATACATCTCTGTTTCTTTTTATTTTTGAAACATTGAATATAAAATACTTTTTTACGCGGAGAGCACAAATATATTTTTAATTAAGAAATAAAGAACAAAAAATAACTTTATGTACAATATGTAAATAAAAGTTCCAATTTGGAAGCAAGAGGGAGAATATAAAGAAGAGTATATAACTTTACCTCTTGAAGTCTGACTGCATTTTAGCCTACGTGTGTCGTCCCTTCTGTGACATTTTCAAACACCGATACACGGGCGACTTTCTCCGTAAAGTAGGTACTTCTAGTTCGGGTTGAGACCGTTCCTCGTAAAGCCTGCCTGCAAACTCCTTGGCAATTAAGCCGATTACGGCAGAGACCCGATTAACTAAGGTCCTACGTTAAAGTTTTATTCTTCGCTTTTCACTTTTTAAGTGGCAGTTACCGAAAAACGCATCGATTGAACGACGATAGCAACATATAATTCTTCCATGTGACAATATTACTACAAAATATATTTCAACATAACAGTTTATAGTTTCATTAATAGAATGTACCTTATATTGTTTAAATAATGACTGGGGCTTCATTATGTACATATATATAATAAAGATTTTCTAAATAAGGGCAATTTCTTACTTTATTGCACATTTTGAGAATCTAATCTCTCTCTCTCTCTCTCGTAAGATATACTTATTAGATCAATAAGTTAATATAGAAGAATGCTTTATGATTTCTAAAATTAAGAACACTAATTTTCCTTATGTTTATCATCAATATAAGAGAAGATATGCAAGAATTCGCATAAAAGAGGAAGGCTATTTCCAGGATAAGCACATATTTCCCCGGTTACTGTTTTAGAAAACTGCATTCTAAATAAGTCTTTATAAGAGCATATTCCGGAAATTATTTAATCATGGATAAGAGAAGGATTTTCCTTCCTTAATGTATATTTGAAGATATCTATTTTAATAGCAAATATGAAAACCCGTTATCTATTTAAAAGAAGGATGTATGTTAGACGTAAACTAATATTTAAATTAACTAGAATGTTAATGTCAAATTTCCTACATAAAAGGAAAGAATGTTAATGTCAAATTTCCTACATAAAAGATATTTCTATTTTTAATTTAATGATTGCAAAATAGCTGGTGTTACAGTTTTTCGACCTTTTAATAACCAACCAATTGATAACAAAATTGATCAAGAATATAATATCTCAATCTTATGATGCACTTCCCTAATAATCAACGCTACATATGTGTTATTTAATTTTATTAAATTGTCGATGACTCTCAACCGATCTGTTGTAATCATCGTAGCTCGACAACCGGCAAAACGTGACAAATGAAATAAGAAAATTCGCATAGGAACGTGAAACGATGGTCGTCCCTTTGATCTTCCGTGATCGCGAACGACGGTCGGATTAGATCGGTTCGATTTTTAGGTCGCCTCCACTAGAGCCTCTCGGTGTACTTTGAGCTTCGATTTCTCGTACTTTGTGTCGTATGGCGCTTTCAAGGCATCGATGCTTTTCCTAGCTCGGTCGCACACACCTTCGCGTTCAGCGCTTTTCATTAGCGGCGAAAAGCATTCGTAGCCGCCACAGAGGGGCTTCGCAATTACTCTGATACCGTAAGTGCACGGTGCAATAATGTGTGCTTATTCCATGAGCACGTGTACGGAGAGAAAGGCGCGTCGACTCTCACATGTGACACCGCATAATATTTTCAGCGTTTTATAACAATATCCACGGCAGAGGAACATAGATGCAATTTCAGTTACTTGCAAAGCGCCGGTGCCGCGTTACAAGGAAGGAATAATTTCAAAAACCGCTAAACGCGAAGCGTCCTAGTTCCGGAGAGAAGATAGTGTATAATATTATGTACTTACTATTCCTAGACAATAATATGTATATTCCAGTTACGGAAACCAAGAGAATCGCTTGTGCGCTAAACTTGCTTTGCGTACCGACAAATAAATACAAATAATCAATTGTTGATAACCGTTTGTATGATGCAAAACATGCATTTAGTGCATTGATAATTAATTCAACAATCTCCAATTATTTGCAATTAAAACTAGACGATCCGCATATTAAAATAATGTAAAATGCGTGTGCATTTTAATAATATATATAATTATGTGAGTAATCTTATATATGGGAAACAGTTGCGCGAATAGTTATTTATATTGAATATATAGCGAATTTTATTTGACGATATTCGAACATCAGGCACCGTTATCCGGCGCGCAGAAACGTTGAATAGTCTATTGTCTGTCGTTACGATTGTTTATTGAAAAGTACCGAGTAATAGAGCCCGTTGAACAAAACACTTTTATTCGGGCTGTCTATTGACACGTGCCATACAACGATGAAACACGTGGCCGTTATTTTTTTTCCATCCAATGACATGCATCTCTACGACTGTCCACCTTTGGCTTTGCGTGTTCGTTTGCCATCATCTATACTCTGAGTGTTTTTGCATCCAGAACTAAATGAAATTTGTCGTTTGTGCGAAAAGTGCGCAAAGCTACATGATCAATATATACAGAAACAGAGAAAGAGAGAGAAACAGAGAGAAAAGCGATGTCTTCTCTCGCAAAATTATTTTCCGGCGCATACAGTTTATTCGAAAAATTGTTATATATCAGTGTGTATGGATGTGCCACGGTTTTTTATAAAATCCAATAATTTTTTAAATATCAGCGATGCACACTATTCTATTTTGCAAAAATCCATTTGCGAAATCAAAAACCTGGTTTAAAACTAATATATGTAAATGTTCTTTTATATATTCTGATAATATTTAATAAATTCTAGATGGTCTTATTTCATGAAAAACGATCTATGAAATCCACATTTGATAGTTTTGCCATAAAATATTATCTGTACAGCCTATTTGCACTATTTTTTAAAAATATATATGTCCAATATGAAACTTCTAATTTCATCTAACGTAGACAAAACTATATTTTTTCTTAGACAAAGGTTTATATTGTACAAAGTCCACTTGCACTTCCGAAAAGTTTCTGAAGGAAACTTGGTAAATGTTCAGCGAAATTACGGAGTTTGATCCTTAAATTTTCTCGCCTTTGGGAAAACGTTTCTAAAGTTTTGGCTTTGCGGAATCTTTCGACGATCTACTGCATTGCATTCAAAGTGGTTCAATCGTTCACTCGGCTTTCAACACTTCTAAAATAGCTGCCGTCTTATTCCATTTGAAAAGCTAAAAAATGTCTACGTTTTGGATACTGTCAATTCAGCATCAGTATCAAACAACGTAGAATAGGTATTGATGTAAATTCTACATTGTAATTCAATCCGTTATCTAAACTAAACGGCATTACATCAACATATATTGTGAAATATTGAGAATAAGCCAATAAAGTTGGCATACTGACTGAAACGATAATCATGTTTATTAAGTGACACGTTTAATGGACATCATCAAATGTATAAATGGCCGTGGTTAATTGAGACAGATTAATCAGCATGCATATGATCGAGGTATTGCTGCGATAAAAGAGACAGATATAAATCGTAGTGCGCAAATTTGATTGATGAAACAATCATATTCTGATACTCATAGACTTTAAATTTCAGCTCGCAGAAAATGCGAAATGACAAATAAAATGGCCTATTGTGTTTTTGCGCCAGAGGAAACGCGTCAACGTGGAACTGTAGTGACCAATTGTTAGCAGATACCTCGGAGTCTGGCTGAAACCATTTTTCACGACGGGACGGCTCATTCATTTACACCCTACTCGTAACAGCTTTTGTCTCGGAGTGGCGGCGCGATGCTCAGGAATAGCGTTTTTGCAACTGATCGATAGAAAAAGTCGAGCAACTTTAATAGCTGCCGACACCGGATATAAAGAACCGAGTGGCGGCTGAATTTCTGCTTGCTCATGCAAAAAGTACACTCGCCCAGAAGGAAATGACTCGAAACGTGACCTAAAGGCGTCTTAACGGTGTGAGAAATCACGCGAAACGTCAGGGAAGATCTTCGCGCTTTTAGCACGTCAATGATAACTCAAAGACCCGCTCTCGTGCGATCGCACGTACTAGCCACCAACTATCACTCCAGGGACTAATTGGTTTCCTTAAGAAGCCATATCGAACACGGTGACGACTGGTTGCCTGAGAGCTGCCATCATTAGAACAACTACATCCCTCGTGACTTATGTCCGTTTCGGAAGGGATGGGTCGTCGGGCGGAATCGAAACGCTGGATTCCCCCTATCGCTCTCTGCACGACACGACACGGCGCGGCGGTGGTTATCAGCGACTACTTGCCAGTGAGCAAACCCAACGCGGCGGATATGCAAAGTTTGACGTTCGTGGATGCGCTAATGGCCGAGCTGAAACGAGTCTCTCAAGATGATAGCGCCATTTAACTGGGTGTTCCCAGGGATAATATTCCATTGAAGATTCTCTAAGGACACGGCATCTTGCGCAGCTCCAAGTAAACGCGTCATCGCGAAACTTGCGCGTTACGAGATGGTTCTGTAACAGTGTTACATTATGCTACAGATGTTACAATATACGAGAACATTAATTAAACGGAACGCGGCGCGCGGCGGGAGTCGGGGATATCGGAAACAAAGCGCGGTCCGTGGAAAGCAAAGAGATGGAATGCGCTTGATTTAATGTGAAATCTACAAATCACGCTCCGCGATATTTATTAATGTAAATTGTTTTCGGTGCTCAAAGGATTTAATTAGAAACTGCGCTGCGGGATTACGTGCACGGGAACGGCTACGATCGTATACGCGGAACGAAGTGTTTTTGCGTTCGTTTTCACATTTCTGGCAGTTATAAAATTCCTCGCAGAGGAGCAAATTTGCGGGTCTGAGCGTATCAAACGTCCCTATTCAGATTTCATCGGGCACCGTCTTGATTTATTCGCGGCGCAAAGTATGGTTACATTTAGAGACCGGCGGCAAAGGCGTAAATGACGATCGATGGTTAAGTTAAGCCTTTCCGCAGCTTTCTTTGAAATGTAAATCACGATGCACCCGTCGCCTGAGAATGAAGACGCGGCGACCAAGTTAAATTGCGACGAAGGACGGCCTCATTGCCAACCGCCTCCATAACGGGCTGTCGATTGAAGCTGCCGCTTAATGAACTGTAATTGTCGCGGACCGTCATCGATCGAGGACTGTCGGGGGAAGCCGGTAGAAAATGTAAAGTACTTAGTCGATTCTTTCGCCGTAAGTTAAGAAGCCAACCACGAGAAATCTTCACGCGTTACAAACGCAAACTTCGCCGGCTTTATCGTTCCTCATAATTATCTTCATTGCAATCGCGTACGAATTGCATATAGAGTGTCTCGAAATATCCGATCTCGATTTTAAAGATTACTTCTTCGACTAACTTGGGAATCGAAAAGGGATTAGATTAACTTAGGTTTCCTCGGGTTTTCGCAAGAGAAGACACATGTTATTATCTTCATTTCTCATAATAACTAACAGTAATAATGATAAGAATTGATGAGAATAACGATTTTTCATGATATAAGTATAGATTATTCATAAAGAAATTATTATATATTGTTCAGTCGTGTCACGCTAGTCTATATTTTTAGTCTTTTATCGTTTAATAAAGTCTCGTGAACTAGCTGTTGTGTGCCGAGCATAAAAAAGGTGGCAACCGCAAGCGTGATGAAAAATTTGAATTTATATTGGATGACGTCGGTCTATGGCCTCGATTTTCAATACATCCGTATAAGGAGCGCGGCTTTATAGCAATGAACTCCCGGGCGGAAGTCGACAAAAGATACAAGAATGAATTACTAACAGTTCCATTCTTCGCAACGTTAAAAATCGTTCGCGCCACGTTTTCACGATATACGACGTCCGTCAACTCCAACGAGACACCTGTTATACCGCGATATTAAATGATTATAGCATCTGCAACTAGCGAGACAATAGCTGCATCTGATGTCGGGAAACTCGGGGAACGTTATCGTTGGACACTCCAGTCGCATCCTTTTATGTGAACGGATATGCTATGCATACGAGATGCATCAAAAGCTGCGTACAATAGTCTTGACGTTTAAAAGTCCTTGTCTTCTTCTTTCTCTCTCTCTCTTTCTTTATTTTACTCTCTGTTGTTTATCAAATACTATTCTTAAAATTTAATTGTTATAATTTTATACAGAACTTTGGGATAAAAATTATTTAAACGATTGTACACGCATAATTATATGATTTATGTGATTTTGTTGCGCGAACAAAAAACTGAGAAGCATTATATCGCCATACTGTGCATGTTTATCAAACGGGTCTAGCGCAGACGCTATTTTTCAATTATTTTCTCTCGAAATTTATATATCTAAATTTTAATACAATTAAATTGCCACAATATTTGCATGCAGAATGCGTACATCCGCGTATATTGCACTTTTTTGTCGCGTCAAAGGCAATCGCGCGACCATTTCTGAAAGCAAGCTCGTCCAGCATTTATGAAAACGTTTATGCAAACTTTGGAATTTAAATGCAAGCGGCAACCAGTTTCATCGCGAGCATACGTGTAATAACTTCACCGTCGCTCACTTGGATTGATCGTGTTATTAACATCTCTTACAAAAATATATTTTGTGCATATACATACATACCCTACATATGTGTTACACTTTTTTAAATAATCGGCTGACATCAATAATAGCGTGTAATAATGTGTCTAAGTGATTGTAATTAAGAAATCACAAAACGCGGCATTAAGCTAATGCATCATTAAGAATTTAACAAGATGTACTTGTTTCTATTGTTGAAAAATAGCAATGTTTCCGTTAAGAGAAAATGCGATTTATCAGGATCGATATCTACACGGAAAGAGTGGTTTTGCTAAAATATCTAAAAATTTGGCCAGATACAGATCTGCAAATAATTTTGTTGGGTTGTCAAAAAATAATTATGTAGGACGCCCAAAATAGTTGCTAGAATATCAAAACTTTTTGCAGCATTTTCATCATGTTTGAGTGTCCTACGTAATTACTTTTGATGGTCTAACAAAAATATTTTCAAATCTGTATCTGGTCAAATTTTTAGATATTTCAGCAAAACCGTTCTTTCCGTGTACCTCTCCGTCGCTTGACTAATAGAATAGCTCAGCTCGTTACACAAGAAAGTAAGAAACAGAAACATGAAATAGCGGAAAACGATGGAGAATAAAAAAGCAGAAAATACAAAATAAGAATAAAATATACGATCATAGTATTCGCGTATAGGTCGAAAGCAAAATAAAGTAACCGCAACGTTTTATACGGCGTTTATTTCCACGATTCGACTCGATGTAAGTTATGAAAGCAATTCCATTTTCGACGTTAAAAAAAGTTATTGTCAGATCCTAAAATGGACATAAATTGTAAAACTATTACGTAATAGATTTACATTTTTTTTTTCATTTCCTTAAAAGCCACTTTCTCTCGCTATATGTTAAAAATGATTCGTATATGAAATGTATTCAGTTTTTTAAAAATAAACCCCGATTGAGTGCTTAAAAATTGGCCTGGTCTAAAGAGCCAAACCGAGGCTGACGTATCTAACGAATTTGCGTTGGCGTACCAACGTGGATTTGATTTGTATTGAACATTAAGCCTTCTGCTTCGACATGATTTGCAGACGAGAGACAGCACATCAATCGGCCCCCGCGACATATGCCTATCGTGGCATTCTTCATGGAAAACTGTCCAATAATTCACACTGGGGCAGATCGAGGCGTGTACGATCCGCTTCGCGGCTCCTAGAAATATGAAACGCGTAATACATCGTCACTCTTTCCCGTTTACGGTTCTAATTTCGCAGATGATACGTGTCGCTATTGACGAGGTATGACAGGAGATGCCGCGGCTCATGGTACCACCAAGCGTGAACGTTGCGTGACACGGAAACGCTTACGTCATAAAGTTGAGGCCGCGGTGGTGATCCGCCGATCGCCAAGTCATAAATATCAATCGGACAAATGCACATAAATTGGACGTATTGATCAACGTGTCGATAAGAAAACAGTTTCACCTAAAAGCACGAGAATGAAATCGACTCGGTTTCGGGGAACCGATATCGGCGGAACGATATATCGATAGTTCCGGGAAAGATGCGCTAACTGCTAACAAATAGCATAAAGCCGAAAACGGGACGTTTCAAAAGATTAATGCTATGCGTAAAATCGTTTGAAAAGCCTTATATAGAAATTTGATAGCTGTATTGTTATAAAAAATATATTAACAAATAACGATAAACAAGTTTTTTGTGATATTAATGTCTGCTTGCCCGAAAAAACTACACTTATCTCATCCATTTGCGATGACAAGCGTGTATGTTAAATATAATAAGGTTCGTGTACACGAATTAGCGACATTTCCGCAAACCAGCAGTAACCGTCGACAATCACAGCTGTTAACATCACTTGAACATCGCGTGCAACAGTCAAGCTCGTCGATCTAACGCACGCACTCATCATTTAAGGTCATGATCTGATGACAAATTGTCTCTGTTTATTATCGAAAACACGAAGTTGGAGCTTGCACTCCAGTAATTTACACAGTGCCTTGTCGAGTTGTGTGTCAGTAATCGCTATATCCGAGAATCGCTATATTTCCGCAGCATCTTAAGTTAAATCGTGCCAAATTTTTTGCCAAAAGTGCGCACGTAAGATCTCATCTAAATCCCAGCGATGCAAAAACATACGAATTTCAGAGAATGTAGAAAGCCCAACGAAGCAAGCACTCAGGGATTCAAGAACTGTACAAGGATTCACGGATCTAAGGATTGAGCGAACATCCCTTGGATTTCGAGGAATGTTTGCATCGTAGAAGCGCAAGCATTTGCAAGAACCAAAGATATCAAAATCTACCCAACAGTTGGATCAATGCCAGCAGATTCTACGAGTTTAATCTCGAGGGCTCATTTCAAAGATTTCTCTATCGTCTAATTTTTAACAGCACGAAAGTACATCTTACAGCAGTCTAAACACGAAACAAAGCAATCTAAACACTTCCCCCAAAATATAAATTTTTAATGTGAGATATATGAGATGAGATGCCCAATGCGGCAAGCTAAATGAGATTGCGAGCATTTTTGGCGGCGCGAAAAAAAGTTTCCCTTCGAAGTTTAACGGTAAAAGATTCTATCGTATATATACACAAGCACCACTGAATTTTCCGGCGCTTTCACCCCGCAAGACAGACTTTCTAACTCCCCTCTACGGAAAGTAAAACGACGTCGTTTATGTTCCGTTGTTCATCTAAGATCTGGTAGAATGCACATCGACTGGTGGAACGTGTCCTCCTATCTATGTGTCTTCAAGAATTCCGCTTTACCTGTCAGCCAGGATATCGCCGGTGTCTTGGCACCGCCACTAAACGTGACTCGCATTCGTGCCTCTTCCTCCATCCCGCACTTTCGCTTGTCGCGCGACATTATCCAATGTCGTAAAACTGAAAGTCCCTGCAGCTTCGAAATATTCCGTGAACGACTTGCTAGCGGTCTTCCAAGATAAACGAGATGCGCGAGAAACTACCGTAAAAAGCTGACAAAACAAGGATTTAGAACGCGGATTTTCTATCCTTGATTTTTTTCTTATTTTGTCTCTATTTTCGATTTCTTTCTTAATCTTGCACTAACATTTCGCAATGTAACTCATAGATTGCATAATTGTTTATTCGTGAAACGGAGAGATCAGAATTCTGACATAACAACTTTCTTTAAATGAGATACTAATACTAATCGATTAAAAATTCGTTAAAATTATAAATTCGTTAAAAATAAATATTATGGCGAAAAAGCAACGTTTTTAGTTGATTAAAAATCCAATGAAGTATTCTGGAAAATATGATTATTGTTGATTTGACTAAATGGAGCAGAAACTTGGAAATTGTCTAAAGATAATCGAGTTAATGCTCCTACATAGAATACCAAATAATTGAATGTCAGAAATAATATAATATATAAATAATAAAATTGACATGTAGATAGCAACAGTCACATTAAGATCTAATTGTATCAAATCGTCAGGTTATTTTTATTGCAACGATAAACAAATGCTTATGTGCTACGAAGAAATGTCAGTCTTTTTGCAAAATCTTAGGAATTTGCAGTATTAATCGAGCGCCTTTAGAACACCCCGGATTTCAAGATGCAACCGAACAAAGACGAAGCCAGACAACATGATGTTCTTTGAACAAATACGTAGCATGTAATCGTCCGAGAATATCCTTTGATGCCAGCTTAATACCAGTGTGTGCAATCCGTTGTGAAATCGATTCAGCACGTAATTACGTCCGTGGTCAGATTGTCACGAGAAAATTGCCATAGGAATTTAATGTATTTAAGGAAACCCTTTATCAAAGATTATCTGTTTTATAAAAAAAAAACATGTTAATTTTTAATTTTTAATACGTATGCAAAATTTTTATAAAAATTTGTACATTGTACAAAACAACTTTATTTAAAGTAAAGCCATCGATAAAAATATCTTTTATCGACAAAATAAAAATATAGTGATTAAAATAATAAAATAAATATATATGCGATAGAAATAATAACAAATCATAGAGAGTTATAAAGTAAAATTTTTAATGGAATAATGTTTAGGATATCTGTAGACGTTAAATTTTTGAATACAATGACATTTAAAGTGCTGCTAAAATGTTATGAAAACCTATGCTCGATCACTCGTTTCATAGATAGGTAAGCGTGACACTTAAATGTACTTGTATAGCTGTGGAGATCATTCGGTCGAAACTTGGCAACGAAATTCCAACCGCGAAACTCCGCAGCACGGTCGTGACAGCGGCCATATGGAGCACAATGTCTGAAAGTGCCCTCAACATCCGGCATCTATTTTGAATTTATGGCTGCGTATGTAGCGGCGCCGGAAACAATATCGACTTTTCCGTCGGTGGAAATTTAAGGGCTCTCCCACGCCGCTGCGCCCCAGGCAGCGAACTCCCACGGATGCGCGTCCCGCCGAATCGCTGTACTCTCGGCTCGGTATTTGGGACACCGGGTAACGGCGGAAAGTTTTCCCCCGGAAAACGAAAAGTGCGGCCCGATGCGCGGTAATAAATGCGGCAGGAGAGTCCGCGCGGGGTAGGCGCGCTTAACGTTTTCCAACTGGGTCGCCTGCGCGAGCTTTCAAGCTTCGAGTTTGCGAGCGCGACGCGAACCCGATACGTGAGGGCGCGTATGCGTTACCATACCGAATCGATACAGGAGCGCATATCCTCGCAATAAGAAGTCACGAAGTTTTAACATTACGGTTATGGACTATCAGGCACTTAGCATATTAAAACTGCTGCGGCGCGAGATGCTCCTCACGGCCTGCGAGCCGAACGATCGTTGGGAGTATCTTACCCAGAGTCTCTGTCTGCGACTATTCGCCACGTCCCGATAAAGTCCCGGACGTAAAACGTGCCGGAACCGAATTTGCGGCTGTATTAAAATACGACGGTTAATGATAATTGCCTCGCCGCCATCGACTTATTCATCAGCCGGTAAACTTCGGCTCTCGATTCAGTGACGCGCATAATTAATCCGGCGTACTCGGCGGTTTCTTCTGAAAGTCTTAATGAAGCAAGTTTAGCATGCGGCGATAAGTCGCCACCCATATAAAAAAAAATAGCGCCGGAGTTCTGATTGGATACATATTTCGTTATTTATGAAACGTGTGCATACGAAGTTAATATAATCGATGCTATTGATATATCATCCACGGTTTATTGCAAAGATAATAATTTAATTAGCACGAATATTTTATATCGTCAAAGGAATTTTATCACAAAATTGTTCATGATATGTGCGGAATATACAAGCTATCTCTCGTTATTTATGACATATTCTCACAAAATATTGAATTCTGGCGACTGAACAGCAATGTGTCCAAATCTGTAGATACTTAACTATGTATAAATGAACGATTGGCTATATATATATAATGGAAAGGCACCTGTCGAAATTTTAATTAAAGACTTTTCTGCTACATTTAATACATGTATTTGAAAATGATAGATAAAATTGATTAAAGTCTATCTATTAAATAATTAAATTTAGACGCCCCCGTTTAGCGTTTGAATGTCCGTTACGACATTTTTCTCCTTTCAAAGGCATTCTTCCGATATTGGATGGAGCACCGCGGGCGGATTTTTATTTTCGGGACTGTCATCCACGCGCGAACAATAGCACTTCCTCCCCTGTCTTTGCCCCTCAGTTTCCAGATGAGCGATTCGCGCCAGGATTTATTTCTTCCCTCGTGGATTGAGAGCAAAAAAGACAGACGTATAGATACCCGCCATTGCACAGGGACCGCAAGGTTATACTCTTTTCTATTCTGAGCCCTATCCATCTTTTGTCTAGATGTGAGCCATGAAAAGATAATCGCTACAGGGAGTTCGATGCTCTGTATAGATAAGAAAAGACTTAATGTTGGTAATTTATCTATGCATTAAACGTAAAAATTCTTAATAAAAATATAATAAAGTAATTGCGTCACGCGTACACAACAATTCTCAATACAATACGAGGATAGCAGTAAAAATTATAAAATTTATGATGAATATAACTGATGTTTTACAATCTGCATTTTATTTGAATGCAATTTTTACTCATTAATGTTGTTATAATTATTATGTCAAGAAAAGTCTTAACCCGATTCAAAATTTCTCCTTTGAAGATTTTTTCTGTCGTTTTTTTATCCTTGTTTCAACTTTATAATTATCCGAGAGTCCATCCTGGATTAAGTACGTAGCGTGTATACTACTGGGATCCGACGAAGACTGTAGAAATCCTTGGTAACTTTGGACGGCGTACTATTAAGAGGTAGGTGCAGCTAGATTATCAAGGCGTCCATACGATGGTACAGTTAAACCTCCTTGCTATGGGATTCTAGCTGCATAGCCCTCCGGTAAAATTATCCTATCGTACTCCGTGTCTGGCGGAGAGTCCAGGTTTTCGAGATTTCGCTCGACCTAATCTTCGCTGAAAATTGTTTCTGCAAATTTCCAAGACCGACAGAATAACGGTCGGTGGATGGAAATAGTAAATTTTCATTATTTATTCAAGGATCGTCCATTCAATCGAGCCGGCTGCCACTTACCGACGCTTTGAATGGCGATATTCAAATTGATCCGGATATTAGAGAGATCGTAAAATCGAAAAAATATGGAAATATTGAAGAACGTTAATGCGAGGAGTATCGTTTCCATTAAAATTGGGAAATTAAAAAAAGAACGTATAAAATTACTGACGAATACCGATGAAATTGTTCTCTACTTTATTTTAGAAGAGTATACGTTCTTTTATTATCAAATGAAGACAAGATTTTCAATAATATCAATAGCTAACATTTCTTAAATTATCTTTGCATTAGATATACTTATGTTATTTATCACTGAATCTTATCTTATGCAGTTTCCTTCAAGTAGTTTTGTTGAATATGTTTATACATGTATTTATGCAATACACATATACATATTAAATACAATATGCAATAAATATGAAACGCCGTTCAAAGTACCGAAGCAGATCAAACATTATTTTTAAGTACATGTTGAGAGAAATGAATACTATCCATCGAATAAATTGCAGACGTATCCCAATGGCGGAACTCTGGAAGACCCGGTTTGCGGCCAGCGAAACTGCCACCCCTAGCTTGCTCAGACACTGTGCAAATAGTAAACAATTAGCCATGCGCCCAAACTTCGTATGCGGATTTAGGGTAAGGATGCTCGATGGATCTGTTTGCGTGAGAGAGTTAGCATAGAGCAAATCTATGTCGAGCTGTGTCTTCGCATACCGATACGGTGTCTACGTGATGATTAATACTTATCAGTTACACGCGCACGGAAACGGAATACGCATCAGCCGTGCGGGCTTTCGAGCGTCTTCGAATACACATTATCTCCGCGAGATAATTTTCCGTACATGTGAAACGCCGCGCGACGAGATCTGTAGCAATCAGACACACAACCGTTTGAATTATAATATTTTAGGGCAAGGAGGGCGAGGATGTCGTCTCATTTCGCAGAGACTGACACTCGGAAAGTACGGTCGCCATATTACATGCTTGTTGACATGTTGTGCGGTATCGCGGGCGTAATACACGTCACCATTTTGCATTGAATGTCACATCGCGCGATATACTCGAACAAAATTTAATATATATATATGTATATATATATATATATATATGCGTATGCGCACGAAGTATTCAGTATGAAGTATCGATTTTCAAATTCCCACATTGACCACGGATGCATGACTCGCGTAAAAAAATATTAGTTATTATCGCCTTTAAACTTGTTTTCGTCGGAATTGCATCGAAGCTTTACGGAATATGCACTTTTCGTGATTTGACAGCTGCCAGTTTTGGCCGAAGCTAAAATAGAAACTGCGAACTCGAGTGATCCTTTCCGCGAGAGATATGTCATCTAAAATTAATGAATATCGAGTATCGAGAAGATATCTGAGTCTCTCAGGTCGAGCAATCAAATATAAATTATTCAAATTCTCAAATATTTAAATTATCTGTTAAATAATAAAATAAAATCACGATATTTTTAATAAATGTGCTTTGCGTGAGTGACGAGAGCCTGACGAGATGCAAATGATTTAGCAGAGAAATAGCTTTTAATTCTGACTGTATAGAAAAAATATATAAGCTTCTAGAATAACACTGTACGATCTCACAGGTTCGTGACAAGATTGTATGGAAATCCTGTCGTTTTGATAATCTTGCCTGCTGTTTTAACGCGTCCGCATTCAATAATTTGCGGAGGACGTCGTACGTTGAAACAATATCGCCTAGTCATGCTGGCGCAGTGCGCGTAATTAACATCGCACGTGACTACGTGTGCGAATGTACATCTTATATATAAACATGTATATATTTATCTTGACAGGGAGCTACGAACGCGAAATCATATTATTGTATTAAGCGATTAGTGGCGTGCCGCATGTAACGCAAATACATCCTGTCTCACGATTATGCACGTCCACCGTGCATTCCGAGTACCGAGGGTTGTGATTTATGCCGTATGCAGATGCGGCTAAAGTCACTCCTCTTGGATGCCATTGACCAATGGAACAGTGAGGTGATAACAAAGGTAACTTGATCAAAATACGTCTTCACAGTCGCAACAAATTACTACTTGAATTTCTCGAGTATCGCGGGAGTTCATACAGCGCACGTATTTCAACGCGTTAAGAAATGCGTAGTTACTTATGTAGATTACACTGTCAGTTTATTAATGCTTTCTTCTTTATCTACGGGCGTAATTTTCTACCGTCTACTCTGACGTCATTACTATGTTATTACCTCACACGTAATTCTGATTCTGAACGCTGCGAATTTCCATATTCAATATCCAGTTCTGCATAAAGCAACTAATATGGAGGGTAGAAACGAGGGCTCAGTAAAAAGGGAAAAGCAAGCAAAAAAAAAAGACAGAACGCATTCTCAAGCAAATCGCCATTTTAAACATGAGAGCTAATCTTGCTTACGTAAGGTGTAACGACTGACATGCAATTAACATTTAGTCAGAAGTAAGATCTGCTCATGCAAATAGCCCAGCAACGCCTTGTGCTTTTACTTCAATGGTTCGCCTATGTCCCAATCTCTTGCAAACGTAATCCTTCAAGTAACAAGAGACAGTTTACCACTTCGAGAGTGTCGGCGATAATGCCGCAATCTGCTGAGCGCAGAAACAAACGCACGGCCGGTCATTCTGATGAATTAAATTGAAAATTAGTCCCACCTAGCTGTTTTCCACGGAGGATTCCGCACGCTTCTCTCCCCGGACAGTTCTCTGCCGTACAATTCAATTTTCCGGGAACATGCCGGAATCTGGGCCGCGCCACAATAGCAGCTTCAATTTTCATTATAATCAGTTTGAACTCAGTTAGGATACCATCGGATAAAAGCCTGGGGCCCGTGTTTACGAAAAACAAGTGATACATTTTTGATACACCAAAGGGAAACGATAGCAAAATTTTGTTGGGCTATATCGTTCTAATGTAGAAAAACCGATAAATACTGTTTAGCTATGAAAAAGCAGGCGCAATTTTTGGGTTGTTGTGTATCATATATGTTCTTGCAGCGCAAGTAAAATAAAAAATGTATATAGCACGATGGGCAAGAAAAAAACAAAATGTTAAAAAGTATTTGTTGAATGCAAATTGATTAATATAATTTTGAGATTAAATCCACGTTCGCTTTAACAAAAATATTGTTAAAACGAATGTGAATTTAATAAATAAATAAATTCTGAACGTAGTCAAAGGCGGTTCGACATCCAGAAAAAATATGGTGACATAAATATTAACGCAATTTTACGCTGAAAAGAATAGAATTTATTTTTATAATTATTGTGTTATTTATTATAGAATTAAAATAAATATATCTTGTAAAAATTTACGTAAAGAATTTCAAGACCTTTTATGTAAATTTTCATATGTTACATAAATTGGAGATTATAGATTTATATATTTAACAAATTATTTTTAATATTATCCTTTACTATTATCCTTTACTATTTTCGCATATCGTACGTCTCTAATTTTCCTCATTGAATTACACGGTTAGCACATAACTATTCCTGTCCAAAATTTCTAAATAGTTTCAAATGTTTAGTCGCTATACGTATATATCTCAGTTAATTCAAAGCGGAGAACGGACTCCCAAATGTAAATTGCTTGAATGCTTCATGAAGTTTGTATTATGCACATTATCATGTGGCTAAAGATAATTCCAACAGTTTACTGGAAATAGTACAGAAACGTAAGATTATTGTTAGAAAAATACTGTTATTTTGAAATATATATCTCGCATCATTGTCATTGCTCGTTATTTATTCTATACAACTATTTCAATTTAATACTCTCTAAATCTGAATCAGTGCAAAGTATGCCAGATCAGTGACTATTCACTGTGCTCAGTGAACTAAGTTCACTGATTCAGATTTAGAGAGTAGTGCAATATATATTAAGATATATTAAGGTATTGATTTTTATATGTACGCCTTATTATAGACACAGATATTTCGTTAGTCTCTCGCTCTTCTCGAATATTGTCAATATTGCGGTATTCTATAAAATTCATTTAGTGCAATTACGAGCTGTACATTATTACGATAATATATCTTCGTGACGTCCTTTAATTTTCATTCCGTGTCCCGAATATTTGGGAGCCAATCTCATAATCGATACACCGTATTCGGTCACGATACATAAATAAGCTTTAGAGCATCGATTTACTCTATATATAATCGTACACAGCGTTATATAAAGAAGAAAGACCAGGCAACGCATAATAACGAACTTTTGCAATCATAAAAAAATCAATGTAAGATTAATTAACTCGGAGTAACTAATTACTATAAATAATCTAAATTTTTCTAATTATTGCTTGATATATTTTTTGTTACTTCTATTTATTTTATAACAATATAGTATATTATTACGCAAATATTAGAACTCTATAAGCATTTTGTATTTAAATCATTACGGCAACTAAGTCCAGTATACAAAATTAATAGCTTCAGTTTTACACTTATGCTCGAAATGTCATTATAATTTTTAAGCGCACACATGGGTCTGCCTTATTACTTGGTGACACGAGCAAGTTTCTGCTTAATTATTCTAGTCACACGCGTATCATTATCGCGGAAGAGCCCCATCAGAACTTTGAAGATCTACCGAGAATCTGCTGACTATGGCCAGGGTCGCCCTACTTCAATCCCAACTTGCAGAAGACGTCTTACCCTCTATAATCTTCAATCGTCGCCGTAGACACAGCTGACCTCTTGGACATCCATTGCGTAAATGGAGTCTGTGAAAATCTTCTGTCCTCGTTCTTCGATACCATTTCAGCTGTTCAACGGCCCTCAAAAAGTACATTTTCCACGTGCTTCCTAATGGTTCAATGCACCCGAAACTTCCCTCTATATTCTATTATAGTCAATTTCACAATTTTTCCTCTCTTTCCTCTTTTAAAAGAGAGATAAGATACACTCATACATTTTCTCTACCTTACGTGCGCAACAAGTTAATGCTTTATGAATATCTATCAATAAAACCTTCGTTTTTACTGTATTCCCTCTTTTATAGGGTAGCAAAAACATTAAATAATATTCAATATGTATGCGTGTGTGGCGCTCTCTTCTTTAAATTGCAAAAGACAACGTTTCTTTTTTGATGGCGAGCTTAGGGATAAAATAGGGATTTAGCCTGAAAAAAATCGCGACTACATTTTCTCGGATTATCATATCACGGCCGAGCTCGACATTCACGCGGCATTACGCTGCGACGTCCGTCTTTGCGTCGCGGATTTGGAAACGTGCGTTATCGCAGGGCCCTCAACGTGCTCAACGGACTCACAATCAGCTCGCGCAAGGTAAAGCAAAGCGCGCTGCGTGCTGCGTGTTGCGAAAGAGTGCGCGCCGCAAGGGTATCGCGATACCGGTATCTCGCAGTAATATTTGATATACGAGACCGGGGCTATACGGTTGCCATATTTCTGCCGACTTTGCGAACCGTTTTAGTTTTTCGTACCGTTTGGAAGGCTTCCAGTAGCGAGGTATCCCGCGTTTCTCTGGGCGCGCCACCGCCGCGGCTAAAATATACTCGCCTCAACATGTGCAGAAAACGTACGAGCGAATCGTACGTTACTTCCGCGGCCGGGTAAAGGCAGACTCGCGCCTCCACACAGCCTACGTACGTGTATTTGTCCACGTAGGGGTTTTGTGTACCTGAACGGATGCCAAAAATTCCCGATCCTACAAATCTGTTTCTCAGCCTAACTAAACAGCTTTGGCCTCCGCACCTCGCCGACCACATCTCTCTTCTCTAATCCTGTAAGTCGCAAGCAATCCGAGTTTCAAACGCGTTGGACAATCGTTCGTTGCGTTTTGCGCAAATAGCAACTGTCAGGCTTCCCGTGATGAAGTCTCTCTTCCCGCGCAAGTTCCTTGACGAGGCGTGGTCAGTTGCCACGAAACTTCCGGTTTAGTGAGAAGGCGACACGTGAGATTTAGCATGCGTTCGGAGTAACTTGGACGTTACGTACACGGAAAGAGCGATTTTGCTGAAGTATCAAAAAATATTTAATCAGATACAGATCAGAAAATAGTTATATTGGACTATCCAAAATAATTATGTAGGATGCTCAACCTGTTTGCTAGGATGTCAAAATTTTTTGCAGCATTGTCATTATGCTTCGGTGTCCTACATAATTGTTTTGGATGATCCAACATAATTATTTTTAGATCTGTATCTGGCTAAATTTTTAGATACTTCAGCAAAACCGTTCTTTCCGCGTACGCTGTTTAATTCTGCGGCACGGGATCCATTTTTTACCGTATCTTAAAGTTTCATCTAGAGTAAAGTGGGTTAACGACTAGATTCTCGTATTGTTCACGCAATCCGTAATTGAATAACGCTGTTAATATTGTATGATATCGATATCTTCCAACGTCGTAATTTAGGATCATTTGTCTTGAATATAGATCATACGTTGTCTCGTGTACGCGTGTGCTTTTATCACCGTCTGATAGCATCGTTGATTTTCCTCGCGCAGTTATTGCCGAGTTTCCTACGGTTTTCTCGTGTTTCGAGGCAGTTACCGGTGGCTCGCTTCCGCAACAGGCATGCCTGAGGTAATCGTCCCGCGCGGCTCGTTTTTCTCGGCTTAAAGCCATCGATCGTGGCAAGTCGCTCTTGCCGGCGATCGTGAATGGACGATGAGGAGAGGCACGACACATTCGAGTCGCGAGTATCATTAAAGATAGATCAAAAACAACGTCCAACGTGCTCCCGAGATACCGGAAGATCGATACGGAGTCACGTTACTATATGTGACGTTACGCAAATGTTGCACGATGAACGCTTCTACGTGATGATTGAAATACGTTATCACGTAAACGCACAAATTGATTCAGTTCATTGTGCGGAATGTAAAAGTATTTTATAAAAATTGTAGAAGGAAGGAAAAGCGTGGCTTGTTCCTAATTTCTTTTTCTTTCATTCCCCGGATAATCAGCAGGTAGTAGAGAATTGTATTAATGCTTGCTCAAAGATTTTTATATCGCAATATGAAAGAAAGGAATATCTCTCGGTCTACTCACCGACATTAAAATAAAAGAGGATGATTAACAGACTGATTCTTTCTGTCATAAATACGAGGCAGTTAAGAATAAACTTGAAATACGTTGACGAACGTATTTTCGCGCCGTTTGTGAATAGCAAAAAGTACGCGCGAAGAGTGAGACTCATGTTTTCCTTAGCTCATTGGTTACAAAGCTGATGAAAGGACCATCCGCCGCAGGCGCTGACTTCTCGAGTCACTTTGATTTAGACAATCTTGTTTCGTTGGCAAGCTCACTCAGAAATTTAAAATAGTAGGTATGAATAAGGGAGAGAGAGATAGAGACGGAAGGAAAGAGAAGAGTTTCCGCGTGTCGGTGAAATCGGTCGGCGGCAAAAAAGAAAAGTTAAAGGGAGTAGCTACCGCAGCGAACACTTCCAGTTGCCGTCTGAAGTATGTACTTGCCGGATACGACCTGCCTACTATCTCGAGCGCGAGGCATTCGTAATTTGTATCGTAAACTCACTCAGCCAAGTAGTGTAAAATATTTCGCGTCGGTCGGAAAACGTTGCATATCGGCGAACCCTCCATCAATATTGTTTTCAGATAACTTGATTGATTAACTCGCCGGAAATATTACGAAGAATAAGATTGCATCGCAGCGAGTTTGTTGGACTTATTTCAAAGACAGCAAAGTATTTATAGAGATCGCCTATCTGTATAAAGCCGTAAATTAACCTCGTTAAACGTATACTTTCAATCAAATAAATGTCAGAAGATAAAAATATTGAATTTTGTTTTAAAAACAATCCGTAAACCGTAGAGATCCTCTAGTAGAGAGATGCGCCAACTGGTCATGTGACCTGCAGCTTTCCGTGATTGGCTGGCATAAAATTTGCTGATTTTCCATTGCGACACCAATTACATCCATCTTCGTCTGAGAAATATGTCGCATCTGTTCTGCGCATTGGCGTCGCAATGGAAATTTTATGCCAGCCAATCACGGAAAGCTGGGGTCACATGATCAGTTGGCACATCTCTCTATTAGAGGATCTCTAGTAAACCGTAAACAATTCATAGAGATATACATTAATTACGTTGATATCATATCTCTATGAATTGTTTACGCACTAAGAAAAAAGTACTTAAAAATTTATTTCTATGAAATAAGATTTATTTAAATATGGCGAAATAAAATTTTATTTCTAGAAAATGAATCATCTAATGAGAAAAATTAAATATATTTCACACAGAAATGTATATTCTATCATCATAGCTAAATTTAGCTATGATACATTAGATGGTTCATTTGCTAGAAATAAAATTTCATTTCGCCGTATTTAAATAAATCTTATTTCACAGAAATAAATTTTTAAAGTACTTTTTAAGTACTTTTTTCTTAGTGCAATTTACGGATTGTTTTTAATGTCCATTAATTACGTCAATAATGTCAAATATCTGAAATTAAAAGTAAAAACCAAGTTTCTCAAATTCGTTTGGAAGCATCTTATAAAATTTATTGAATTCTAGATACTAGGTCGTTCGATATAAGTTAATGTCGTATTTTTAACAAAATTTTGAAAAACAAAATTTATATTTGTTAACACGTTAACTGCCACTGTACAATTAGATAACTTTGTCCCCGATGCCATTTTTATATCAGTTATATTTTAATATACTACTTAATTATATTTATTTTTCATCTGAAATTTATAAAATAAAATTTTATTTCCTCTTCCAAAAAAATCGAATCGGCGAATAGCTAACGTTCATTTATAGATCGTCAATTACGAGTTAACTTCGTATTCGGCAATCAATGTGTTAATTTAATATAATGCAAAATGTAATCACCACTTTGTTGCACTATCTGCTTATTACTTTAAAGCCAATTCATTTCGATAGTAAAATACAAACGCGCCAAATATGAACAAAATAAATACGATATTATTTATCGGACCTAATACAATCAATTCTACTTTGTATATTCTTAAACTTTTAAATTTCTTTACTACATTTTTGTCGTAAAGTCATTCCTCCAGCAATATATCGCCGTCGAAATAGCGCGCGTTCACCTGTCGCCGTTGCCCTTCAAAAAGTTCTCGCAAAATGAGTTCGCCGAGTCACACGTCTCGATTAGAATTTCATCGTGCCCGCGGTTATGCCGTTTCTCGGCACAATGCACGGCCTCGCTGCGACGGCACGCCGATATCTCGAAATAGAAATTTCTCTCGGGTCGACTGGATGGCAGGCATTGGACTCAGGTGGATGCACGCTACATCGATTATCGAGGCGGTACATGTTACCTCTCTCCACTACGGCTGCTTAAGGTCGCTTCCCTACCGTCGAAGGGATGGTCAGGGGAAAGGCCGATAGACAGGAAAGGGGGAGAGGAAAATCGCCCCTATCCTTAAACTCCTCAGAGACGATCGCCCGCATCTACAGGGATGCTTCCCTGTGCACGCGGCACGTTCCCCAAAACCTTCGCAGCTACCCCTCAATCCCCCGCCGGCATCGTACCGCACAATCCCGTTAACCTCCGAGAATGCCAATTGTCTATTGGAATTTGATAATAGTTCGTCGCCTTGATGTAAAATTCATGAGGCGATTCTGGGATTACAACAATCGAGCATCGCCGCGGGTTACGCGCGCGAAGTTAGGGTTTGTATCGGATTCCAGAGCGAGGACACACATGAGTTCCTGTCTAGCCAGAGGCAGCGCGAGTGGGAAACCAGGTCAAGCCGGTTGTAACCGGCATTAACCGATTGTCTTTGACTTTTTTCCGCCCGCGAGGAATACATGTCGCGTTACACGAGGCGTCGGTGCGCGTATGGCGCGTCGGATTTCGATATATTCCGCTCGAATGCCGTGGAACGGCAAAGCGTACGTATCTCCTAGAATTTCAATGCGCGCGGAAACTCCTCAGGGTGCATTTCTGCTGAGAGAGACTGGCCACGAAGTCAATGAATTCATAGATTCGCTAAAATAAAAAGAACATTCTACATTCTTATGCATGCTGTATCGGGAGATCACATCTGACAACGAGATTAACTTTCAGTACAATACAAATACGCGCAACACGATACTATCTCTCAAATAATATATATAAGCTCTTATTCCTTAAAAATATTACATTATTTTGGGGGTATAGTATCTTTGATGGAGATGGAAAGTGGAAGGTGGAAAGTGGAGTATGAATGTCTTCCCCAAAAATACCATCCACGGTTGGTTGTGTTGAGTAGGATGGTGACTCCACTATGGGTGCCAACGTCTGGCCCAGATGTCTGGCCATTAGATGTTCTCTTGCCGAATTTGTTTATATGTTGTTATCCGTGCGACCAAGTACTATCGTGAGAAAGCGCGCTCGCAGCAACAAACGTGGTACCGGGCTGCCGCTTTACAGGGGCATACACGGCCCCCACATTATTATAATTCTTCATATTGTTTATATTAGAGCGACGTAATGTACCAAAAAATGTACTAAAAAAATATATTGATAAATTTTGTACACTTATTATTTATAAAAATAGAGAAAAATATAACCGTTCGTTGATTACGAAAATTCTATTATATTTGAATAGGGAAATGCGACTGATTGATATCGTGCATTTATTAATTAACGATAATGATCCGACTATTGGGTATACCAAATCTTGATTGACGTTGTTATGTATTTGCTGCAAGCTGTCTACATCAGAATGCATTATCCGTCACGTTTCGACAATATAAGAGCATTTTGGATAAAACCGCACAGCATCTCATTCCGCGCTATTACGTCAATACGTCGCGAAACTGCGGATGGAACAGCTCGATGTCTCACATCAGCTCTTTTCTGGAGAGCTTCGTTTCTGTCTTCTATTTCCATCAATTTCCTAAACTTCCTGTATCAGTTGGATTGTTTCTAACATACTAACTTTCTTCACGAAACATCGGCAACCATGTATAATTTCATCAAAACGGATGGGAAAGTTTAAGGTACTATTACTCTGCGCACAGAATACAAAATCCATTGTTGAAGCTTAACAAGAGTAAAGTCAATAATCATTTTAATTATCGCTCTCCGTGATTACAGTTATCATAACAATTATTATAAAGTTACAGTTATTATAAAAAAGTAGCAGAATAAATACTTTTCAAGAAAGAAGCGAATCGATTGTATAATAAATGCGAGGTGTAAGATCATCGCCAGCGCCAAGTAATAACTTCGCGCTTGTGGAGCCTCGTGCTACGGTTAACTTTTTAATTCACGACGGAAAGTATCCGCTCTGCTTTCGATCGGCCCTTCGCCGGTGGCCCGAAAACGCGAAGAAAAAGCCTCTCGACTTCGCGGTTCCACCGGCGGAACTACTTCCCGGGAATCGCTCGTGCTATCGCAAAAGAAGGATCGGCGATCGCGTGGCGAATACACTTTATGTACAACAAAAAGTACTCGCGCGCACAGGAGGAAGGACGGGCGAGAGAGAGGGCGGACGAGAGGGGGAGGGGACGAGGAAGGGAAAAAGGCGATCGGAAAAATACGGCGAAATTGCGCTCCGGTAGACACACCAGCCCCGGTAAGTTGGAAATAGCGAGAATACCAATGTGCAAAGCAGCTAAGGCCTGGGCTCATGGTCGTACCGCGCCTTCGGAGCTGCTTCCGGGAGGGCCGCAGTGGAAGCATTCGGGACACGTAGAGTGCCAGGCAATACTTTGCCGTCGACGAAACGAGGAATTCGGCCAGTTTGCAAGACACCTCTCACGCCAATACGACCTCTCGCTCCATCCCGTACCTACCCTTCTCGAATCGGTCACTTATGGATCACTTGACGCCGAGAGATGCATGCAGCTATTAAACTGATAGCACGAACGCGCGCTTTATCGTCGTAACAAGTTTGCAACTAATTCATCGTTGGCGTAAGGCGACTAATAAATATTTCGCAGATAACGTCGCAGCCGTCAGCCTGTATCTTATGATGCTTCGCAAGTTATACGGGTCTTCATTATAGCTTCTTTAAGACACCGAGGATTACAGAGATTTCTATCAATTTTTGAGCGGCGATTCTTTCTTGGACGAAAAACAGGTGATTTATTTTTTCCGGCGCGCGTTTGTAAAGAAAAGCTGCCTCGTATCTTTTCTTTCGGCAATCTGTTCAAGTGGAGACACAACATTTTACGTCGGCGCACGTCACGTGCGCTGGCGGATCACGCGCTCCATCGGGTTTGTCATACGAAGGCGTCAGCCGGTACTGAATTTGGTTACACGACGTCAAGCTGATTAGCGCATAATGCAATCAACACCCTCATTGAAGCATCATAATTCCCGATATAGGAACACCCGAAATCGAGCCAGTATTACCCACGTTCGACCCCATGAGCCAGCTGATAACGCTTCATAATGCCAGTAATTATCGCCAGGCTAGGCGCCATCGATCATATACAGCCTTACGCGATGAAAACCGGACGTACCGTCTGTGAATTGTCCCATATGAAAATCATACCAAACGAATCACCTTCGCTATGTACACATTCACATCAATCATAACTCATGTGCAAGTATAGTAAAAACCTGTCAAACTGGCTAACGTATTAGCTATATCTAAACCCGCTAATTTCCTTCGGCAATCACGTCTTCCTCCCGGAGAACTTGAGTTTCCTTAGAGTTACTAATTCTAATTCCAATAGAAAAGAACGAGACAATTCGAGCAGCTCAGCAAAATGGAAATGATAATCGAGATTAAAGTACGCGATACTTTCAAAGAGAAATCTCTGACAAAATTATTATAAAAATTTTTAATGCCGCACAAACACGTATAATTTACGTTAAATCTACTTAGCTGAGAGGAAAGTTTAATCTTCGCGGCGTGTGGCTTTTTAAATTAATCGCGTTACTTTTTTATTTGTAACATCGTAATTTGTGTCCGCGCACGGTACTGAAATAGAATATTACAGCCGGACCATATATTCCCACAATGTGTTTCGTGCACAAGGTAAGATCCGAAAATCACCCTGGTACACTACATTGTACATAAATCGTCAAAACGGTCGCGCACTTATCTCCATGCCCTCCTTCGTATATAAGTCAAAAATCGTCAGTTACAGCCGATGCGCATTGTCGTCAATCGCAGGAAACAAATATTTTTCCACGGGCTTCGAGAGGAGGGAATTCCTTCTCGAAAACACGCGCGGCGTTTGACATTACGCTCGAGTGTGGCGACAATCCCCTTTTGCCGAGCGATTGCAAATATCGACGGATTTGCGGAATCGTCGGTCAAATTGAATTGCAAAGAATCTGTCGCGTTGCGGCAGCCTTTCCGCCGAAAGCGTGACGCCCGCGCCGGCACGTGTGTTTACGCACACATGCACGATCGCGATCGCGATCGCGATCGCGATCGACAAGTTGCTCGTCGCCGAGCCCCGTATTCGCGACAACAGAATCAGTCTCCAAACTACTCCAAAGAGCCTCCGCTTTCTTGCGCACACGCCTTTCTCCACCCTCTCGCCGTTCTCCATTACCGAACCGACGCCATTTGGAATTCAATCAGTCTGTATGTCTTTCCTATGAATAATATTGGCAGTGTATCAAAGTCGTGCAGACGGCACGGTCACGACTCGAATAATCGGACGAGAACGTTGTGGTATCGAAAACTGTTAATACTATTGCTAGACCGCCGATATGGAATTGATTTATAAAGGCGGTCGTATTCAACATAGTATCGATTTAATCCCTTAACGGCGCAGTATTTTTATGATACACATGCGTACAACGGCAATAAGAATTAAATTGCGAATTTATACTCTTGTTTGTTCTGTTGCAATTAACCGTCCGTATTAAAAATATAAATCACAAAAATGTAAAATTTTTCCACGCGTATATTGGAGATGAATGAAAAACATATCCATAATTGAAAACGGTAGAGTCTGAAATTTTTCAATAACCATCCATATTTACAAAATCATTAGAAAAAAAAACAATTAATCTACCAACGTTTATTGCACTGTCAATGAATAAACACGTGCTGAATATTCCATCAATAATTATTATATTTTACTCTTAATCGTTATGCGTAATATTAATTAAGGGCAGACAACAAGAGGATGAATCAATGCATTAATTATGTGTATAAATGAAATTTCAAGCGCGTTAATGTACCTCTTTAGAAACGTTACGACGGTCATGGCACGGTAATATATAATAGCGAAACCATCAAAATTTACGGGAATTTAACTCCACGAATTCGAATTCGTGCCGGGTCATTTCTCGAATACGGGCGGCACAGCAATGACAGCCATTAATCAGCAACGGCGGAAGGTCAATTATCCAAATGTCAATGAATATTAAGAATTTTAAATCAATAGGATCGTCCCGTGGCTAACGTTGCATATAATTGCTTTATGCACTCGGTAATTAATACGCGCGACGATACAACATTCGTACCAGAGCGTTAAAGAGAAATTCGCATATAATTACGTACTGCTACCATATATACGTACATTACAACGTTACGTTATTACATTTCGAAACGGATCACACGCAATTTATGATGCACAAAGAGAAGTGTGAAATTATCATCCAGATTTACATCGATATCACTTTCCTTAGAGAACAATTACCTTAATATTTATTAATCTCTTTGTTCGACCTAACTGGCCCATTTATTGTAGAAATAAATTCTTAGCACAACGTTTCGACCCTCACTTTGGGTCCTTTTCAAGTGTAAATCTGTAAATCACAGGCTGATAATAAAGTACATACTAATAAATACATACTGATACATAAGTACATACTGATAATAA
>NJRL01000052.1:340476-361643 GCA_003063815.1 Aphaenogaster rudis
CGATAAAACATTATTATTTAATTTTTACCTTAATATTATTATACAAAGAATGCGCGTGGCGAAAACATCAATTTGTGTAAAAAAAATAGCATATATATTTCCGTTTAAGAAAAATAAAGGTTTGATTTTCCTCGAAAATTGGCCAGAAATATTTTGTTTTTATTTAATTCCGTACATTTTTCTCTAGATATATAATAAAATCGATGAAAACCAGAGTAATAACGTCCGTGCCGCATAATGTCTAATATGTACGTATCGACAGGTTTTTGTCGGGATTCTTCACGGCAGAATAAATTACGTGTTACAGCCATTGAGAGTTTTTTTACACATTACGTTACACCCTGTAAAGGTCCAAGCTTATATTCCTGCCGCGTACCCTCGACGGATCGTCAATCTTCTTCGGGCAGACGATAACTACCACGTCTAATATCCCATCGTTCACGAACGAAGACCCGGGCTCTTATCCATTGAAACAGTGGCTATCGTCAAGCGCTCTCGTAACTGGCCGACTGTGAATGCAGAAGGGGCGTATCCCAGGCGTTAGTTCGCGATATCCGACTGGGACACGCGTTCACACACGTGCGGGAACGCATGACAATTATGTGAGATTAATGGTATGCGCGGTCCCACCTCCCGCCCCACAATCTATTCCGCTAGGTATCTGCCGAGCACCGTCGAATCCCGACCACCTTTGTCCCTTACGCCGCACGATCGGTTTTGCGAAACCGTAGATACGATGAGAGACCACGGCGGTTTCTGATTTTCGATCGATGGCACCGCAAATTGTTACCGCGAGCTATACCCCGCGTGGAGTGAAGAAGATTGATGCTCGATAACGACGAAAAAAAAGCGCGTATATATTGATGTAACTCGTACCTACATATAAACTACTCGTTTTCCGGCGATCACTTCGCTTTACATGAATTCGATCTGTCTCGTCCAATATATCGTCCATGACACACATTTTCCGCGTTAAAAAATTTCACGAACTAAAGCGCGCTCCGTTTCGACCCGATTAAGGGGTTGGACTATCCCGTCACGTATTACTTGCTTATGTAAATTATATATCTTAATTCACGGGTGGAGAGAATTTTTTACGTGTCCGACTGCAAAAACTGCAGGGCTGATGTAAAAATTTTAAAGCGTCGGGGACGGCGGAAGGTGAAGATAAAGTCGTGCCTGTGAAACGGTCGCGTCTCTCAACGCGAGATTATTTTTTCCCCCGGCGCGATACATCGCGGCGCTCTCGCTGAATTCAGGTCCTCGCTATAATTAGTCAGTGTTACGAAGCACCCGCCGCGAAAATCTAATGCCGAGCGTCGGTCGTGTCGAAACAAAAACCGCCAATTTGGATGAAAACCACCGGTGAAGGGGGAGGGGAGGGGGACCGGTTGACGTTCCCCGTTAAAGCGGATGTATCCTCGCGATCCCGAAAGGATGCCGCCCGGGGGATGCGTCCTTCCTTTTCGCTCCGTCGCGATTCGAATAGCAAGGAGGATGCAAGAGGGATGTTTTCCCATACCCCACCCGCATGAAGAAGAAAACCCCGGCGAAACTACGGGGTGTGGAAATAATGAAGCGAACGACAACGAGGAGACGGAAGAGCGCGCTGATGGGTTGGCAACGTTCGGAGGGGGTTCCGGCTATTCACCACTCTCCGCGTTCACATTTATTATGAGCCTCTTCACCCCTACCACCACCTTTCACCCTTTTTCTCGCACCGTACGATACGATACCTACGTAGGTGCGAGCGCAAACGTGTGCTTTACGTGTTCATGCATACGTTTAGGTCCGAGCTTACGAGCGTGTCTCCAAGTCGCGGCAAACTCGTACGAGCATTTGTACGAGTAAGCAATATCGTCACTTTATGAAATGAGAATTCCACCTTGTATTATAAGCGCTTAAAGTCCATGTAAAGCAACGTCGGATAAACTAGGATATAAACATTCTATCTTTCTATTCGCTATAGCGCTCTGCGAGCTGAAGAAATTTATTAGCGGGATGTTCTTTTTAAAGCGACCTTATGCAAGAGAATCTAGAAAAAAAGGGGAAATACGTTTCCATACACTAGGGTACGAATATTCTAAATAGAACTATAAAATAGAAATGTATACCATGCATCAAGGATAAAATTTTATTGAAATGCTACAAAGAACGAAAAACGCAATCATTAAAATAAAACTCGGATAAGATTGATCAAATTGTTATGAGAGATAAGTGCGATATAAAAATAGAAATATTGTTCTAGTCAAAAACAATGTATAAATAGTAAGAATATTACATTCTTCAGCGATAAATCAAGCGATAAAATTATTCCGATAATTTTCGTATGCTGCATATTAAGTTGCCACAAAATATAAAGATTATTGTATCAGAGTGTAAAACGGAGTACACTGAATTCTACATTATTTTCATAAATATCTGGAGAGAGTACGCGTTAACAAGCTGAACAGAACGAAAATAACTTTACGGAGAAAGTGGAATATGCTGACAGAAAAATCTTAATCCAATGAAATTTTGGAGTTTCATATTGTCGGATAAATGACGGACGGACGGTGATTAAAGCACGGCGCATAATTAATGCGGCGAAACTTAAAAGTTTCTCGTTCGAGATGTAATATGCATGTATAATGTGACGGCTAAGTGTCACACGCCGCCCGTGACTCGAAAGTGGTGAAATTTGCACCGGCTGTAGACGCGACTTTAAATTTACATTTGAGAAATCCCCGTCGCGAGAAACGGAAGCCAAACGACGGTGCACGTCGGCTAACTTTTCCGCCGCACTGACAGCTCGACGTTCGAATCCTTGAAAATCCTGTGTAAACCCTCCGGCAGCCTTCCTTCGAAGAACTCTAATACGCGAAAAGCAGGCTACTAGTGTACTGACAACATTCTATCACGAGTGTCATACATGCGCATCATACGTCGCACTCAAAAAATTTTCCCTCTCAGCTTCTCTCTCTTTCTCTCTTCCCTTCCTCTCTTTCCCTCTTTCTCTCTTTCTCTGTACAATTTTATAGGACAAAAAGTGCGCAAAAAATATGTTCTATGAAGGAGTGAAAATGTATAAAACAGTGTGAAAAAATTAAGTTGTTTAAAAGAAGAGTCAAAGCTTGAATATAGGCTGCGTCCCGATATTCACTGCCAGTACTGAAAATCTGTAGTTAACGTCACGTATACTATAGATTTTCAGTACTGGCAGTGAATATCGGAACGCAGCCAATAGCTTGAATATTGTAAATTGATTATAAGATATTACTTATACTAAAAATAGTTGAGGAAACTAACAAAGTTTAATCAATTAATCAATCAATCTCTTTCCTTCTCTTTCTCCCTTTCTTCCCTCTCTCCCTTCTCTTTCGGTTGAAGTCACCTAAATAAAATCCGATTGACAGAAATAAAACAAAATACAAGCAAAACTGCGCTTTACAGAGAACAGCATAAAGTTTTAGTAACTGCTTAACTTAGTTTCTATAACGATTCCAAAGATACTGTACAGGTCAGATTCCTCGATAAATCAATACGCCGGATTGTATGAACAAAAGCTGACGTGGAGGATTGTAAGCTTTCTATCGTCCAACATAAATTTCTCACATCGTAAATCGTACACCTTAACGCTGTAAATCCTAAATCCTAAGTTGCATCTGTACAGTAGAAAAGAGAAATTCTACATAGTATATCAGTAAATACGTAAGAAATTTTAAAACGCACTGTAAAAGCTGTTTATATAATTGTCATTCTCTTTTCACTGTTACGGAAATTACTCAACAGCTTACAATTGTACTCAATCAAACTGCATAATTGTGAACGACGTTGATTTGACATTCCCAACTCGGGGCATCAGGGGGAATCAGAGAACAGATTACGAAGTCATAATAAGTCGCGGAACATCCGGCGTGCTATTGGTACCCGAATGACCGATTTCCATCGCGAGGCATCGAGCGCATAATCTCGGCTTCCGTTGCCGTTGGTGCGCGACCCCGGCGTGCTTTCGAATGCGCGAAGCAATTGCGCGTCGTAAGCTGGAGTCGCGTGGTCGAGAGCCTTGAGAGTTAGTCGCCGTCACGGCAACGTAACGCGAGTCGCGACCGCGATGTTATATCACCGGATGTCCTTCGTGACTTGATCGGCAAAATTACAAACGACGAGTGCGGGTACCGCTGATAGACGAGATCGATCTGAGCCGCGAAAATCCCCGATCTCCTCGGACAGCGTAACGTAATCACGAAAAATGTATCCCTATTTCAGGAAGCTCGTTTTCACATTTAATTGATACAGCATATAGTTTTGTGGATATATTTTTTACCAAGTGACAAGCGATTACCGCTGGAAAGGACGGTACCGGAAGTGCGTCGATACGTGGGTCGGGGAACCGGGTGAGTACTCGCATCGACCAAGCAGAATCCTTTTGGAGCCGCGCGACGCGTGCCGGCCGGCTCTTATTTGTCAAGCTCACGTTTATCCTATCAACTTTCATCGGAGCTTAACGAGAGCGTACAGGACGCGGCGGTCGATCGGCCGTACATATCGATCAGTCACCTGTCACCCGTAGAATTCAATTAATATTCACGAGGGCGGCTGGACACGTCACAGGTGTCGCTCGACAACCGACGAAACTATATACATTACAGATTGAAATGAAAAATATTGCGGGGGCGATTTCGGTAAGGAAAATTCGTGCGGGGAAATTCAATTTTGTCGCTGCGAAAGAAGCGGCTAACGAGAACGGGCTGGATGGAGTCACCCTGAAACGCATTTACGCCCCGAAATATAAAAAGGAACTCTCTTCGAGGAGAGCAGTTTACATCCTTCCCGCACCTGTTTGTCGTTTCCACGCGTCTCGAGACTTCCTTTTCCTCTTTTTTCTCCTCTTACACTTCGACGCGAAACCCAGCCAGCGTCTTAAAAGCGCACCACAGTTCGCTTCAGAACGTGAAATTCTCTATTGCAGCGAAACGGTTGAAGCTAGGTGATTTCACGGCACGTTCGGTAAGTTCGCCATGTAGAGAAAATAAGCGCTTTCGCGAAATTTCGATGAGCCAGCTTGAACTGAAAACCGTTGTTCTCGGTACATCTTTGACAACGGCGGTACAGTACTCTCTTCCTATGCATTTCGACCAGGACCATTTCAACCAAGTCCTTATAATACCCAACGAATCCGTTTTCGTATAACGATCCCCGGAGTATTCGGTACGACGAACGGAAACGAAGGGAGAATACGGGGGGGGTAGATCTATGTGCCGCGTTGCGGGTAAGTCGTTTCATTGACTACCGGAATATTCCGCTCGGGCTTCAATTTGCGAAAGTTTGGGCTCGGCGGCTTGGCCGGGGATAACTCGCGATTTCAAAGGCGGCATTCGTGTTAACATAGCTCTCCGTGAATGACGACGTCGCGCAGGCCGGCTGTATAAGTTGCTTTTCATCTTGCCGACAATGCGCAGACTGTGGACATTTAATTTTGAAAACAAATGGCCGGGGAACTTTTTGCCGTGGTTACGACTCGCGCGAAATTAAGCTTTCTCTGCGCCGCGCTCTCCGCCGGTCAATTAAGCAGGGGTGTCGCGCCGTTGTGACTTCCGTTAACATCGTCGCGTATCAAATCAAATCTAGGCTGCGAGTGAATGGTATCGGTTTATAGCTCAACAATCGGTGGCGAGTGCTTCTTCTGGGACGCGCGTATATCGAAATGTTCATACATGCAGAGTCATTATTTAACTGGAAGGAATAAAATAAACCTTGCGTTATTATTGGCTATTTCATGATACATTTGATTGATTATTTGCACAACAATATTTGCCAAGTTGCTTGACGTGCGTCAAGCAATTTGAAAATGTATATGAATGTATGCCTTACTTTCTATTATATACAATCATGGGCGTCCGCAGAGAGGGGCAAGAGGGGGCATTTGCCTCCCCTGGAATCAGCAAAAATTTAAGCATTTGCTCTCTCTTTGAATAAAGGAAAGACGAAAGTTGTGCTAACCTTGCCGATCTTTGCCTTAATCCATAGGATTATAATTTCAAAAGGTTTATAAATTTTAAATTATAAGTATTCTAATTCTGGAAGTAATATTTTAAATGCCCCCTCCTAGAAAAAATCCTGCGGACGCCCTTGTATACAATAATAATACGTATACGTTTGATGAAAGTAATGTAATCCTCAAAGAGACTTAAGAAGGCACTCTATTTTCTAAGAAAACGACAAAAAATTCATTACGTCGGAACGGTGATGAAATTCGATCGTCGACGTCTATGGAAACCGTTTTAATTCCCATCTCGGCGAATCGGTGCCGGGAGTGACTGTGTCCACCGGTTAAATTGGTTCCGGTCCCGAATATAATGCGGTCCTGGAATTCGATATCTGAGGAATCGATTCGCCTGTTTAAAGACTAGGAATGAAATATTAACCCGGCGGAGGGGGGGGAGGGGGACTCGGCTATTTGAAGATCGAAATTGTAATTCCAACGATTGAAACTTCTCTTTCGCGGAGGAGAGGGTGGAATCTGTGCGGCCCGGCCGAGGAATGGGAGGCGAAGATCAAGACGCGGAAATTCCATTCCCTCCGTCGGTCGTCGTGCGACGACCGAGTTCGCGTTCGAACTTCGGGCATTATGTAACATCGGAGCTTTTTATAAATTCCCTAGTTAAAGAGTAAGTACTTTCTTCCACGCGAGACTAAGTTGCCCGCCGTGGGTCATGGAACCCTCGCGGTCGCTCCCTGTATTTGTACCGAACTGTCTTCGTCGGTTAACCGTCGTCGTGTCGTTTGCGTGGAACGTTGCAGCCGGTGCACCGTACTAAATATCGACTTTGGCTGTTTACGCGCAGTCACTCGAAATGCTAATTTACATGCCGGGAACAACAGCGAACGCGATACATCATGTCCCAGAAATACACTACGGAAAACCCGAAATGACGTCGCAAATAGCGAAATTCAATGAAACAGGCCGATACTTTGCATCCAGCGCACGCGGGGCTAATTGTCAACATTAACAACAGTTAAATTAATGGCGGGGGCTGCGAAAATGTTTCGCGATTAAAATTCCAGCATGTACGCCCGTGCGCGCGTTTACACTCGGGCGTACGGCCGAAGTTCGAAAATTCGCACGGGAGAGGGATCGGCAAATATTCGACTTTTCATCTCGGAAACGCAAATTGCTACTCCCGACAGGCTGGACATTTCATTACCGAATTCCCCGTGCGATACGTGCGCCGCGTAATCCATCGCGTGTGTGGTTATCCCGGGACCTCACGAGGATAATTCAGTCGTCCGTTGATCGAAAAAGAGACAAAGATGAATTGCAGCGGAAGGGATCCCGGCCCGTCCGTCCCGATCGTCACGCCTTGTTTCCAGGGGCTGTCGGGCCTCGTTACGCGCTCGCGATTTATTTGCATCTGTTTTACAGTATTTGTATCGCAATACAGACTTCGGCTATATATTACAGCACGCCAGATCGCTAACACCTACGGACATCGCGAATCAAGAAGCGGAAACTGAATACAAGTAGCACAGAAAATGATTGATATATTTTCGTAAGATAAATTTTATCATTGTTCATACACAAAAATTTCATTATTGTTGTTAATATTAACTATGTAATATTAATATTATAATATTTACGTGAGAGAGTTTTTGCTTCGCTGATCTCCATATGCTTGTCTACGTTTCTGTAGTTATTTTTTGGAAATATGACAACGTGACACGGACTCATCCGGATACTCGACAGAAAAATATTACACTATCAGTTGTATAAAAGTCAGTGATTTGTGATATGAGCGCGCGCCCAACAATCTCCAAAGCCCGCCGAAGCTATTGCTAGCACAAAAAAATTAGCCGCGCAATTGAATCACGGTTAATAGTAAAATTGTTTGTTTAGAAAACAAATCTAAAAAAAATTAATTCTACAATATATATTGTTATAAATTTTATTCATATCGCTTTTCTTTGGTATCACGTTGTATTCCATGATACATTTTCCAACGTACAGACAAAAGACGCTTTTTATATTTTTATATTTAAATAAAAGTTCAAAATTTTTTCATTATTTTTAAAATTCTACTCAGAGCATTTAAAGGTATATAAAAACGCACAAAGGCTTTTAAATACATTTTTTAATTTTACTGCTTTACAAAACTGATATATAAATTTTAAATACAGCAGAAAGCTAGAAAGCACAGATTTTTTATGCGAAAATGCTATTGAGTTTATACAAAATGCAGATTAGAATTTGATATCTAAGGGATAAATATATTCAGAAATATGATTCTGGCCCTTATCCATAACAGTTTTTCAAAAAAGCTTTCTGTTTCGAGAAAAGCTTATAGCTCTTTATATGCAGCTTCAAAATATCTTTCTCCAAGATCTAACATTAGAAACAGTTTAACATAGTATAATTGGTAGTTAGTTAACAATCATTTAGTTAATAATTTAATTGGTTAAGTTAATTGTGGTTAGTTAATAATATAGTATAATATCTAAAAATATACTGTTCCACAACGTTCCAAAGTAGAGCTATTATTCAAGATTGAAATTGATTGTCATGATAAGGAATACATTTCTGAATCAATGAAACCCTAAATATATCTACATTACGTTCTTCGAAAACACAATGACTATTACACGATAGACGGGAAATATTTAATGAGAATACCGCAGTGCGTTCCAAGCATTTCTACGAAACAAATTACATCTTGAATTTGTTTCGCTTGCATCCATCATAAGAATAAGGCGTTTAAGTCTTATAAAGGAAACATTTCATCATCGCGGGGTATGCCACCATTGCACCCTCGTATTTCTACAAAACATTTTCTTCCATATACAGCCTGACGGCTGCAGTAACAAGTTTTCTTTCCGTCCCTTCGTCCTTCTCGCTCTCACGATGCGGGATGATTTTATTAAATCCGTCTCGGATATCGTTTGTGACATTCAAGTATAACGCAATCTTGCGCGTTGTTCAAGGAGACAGGCAAGTTCTTGTATTACTTTGATCTTATTGCTTCGATCAAAGATATATCGTAAATCGTGCAAAACAACTCTACATTCCAATCAAAGTTGATTTTATCAAATCTCACCACTCTTTCGTTCAGAAAAAAAGACATAGAAGAAAGGAGGGAAATAACTGCCATAATTATAGAACAATAAGTATATAATGTTCTTATAAAAATAATGAGAAAGATACGTGTTTGCGATGAGGGAATACATAATTTTTGGAAAGAAAGCTTACTTTCACTGTTTACTATATTTCGAGATCTAATTGGTGTCGTTTGTGATCCCACCGTTTGTGCGCTGGTAAATTTGACAAAAACAAAATTTTTAAATAGTCATAACATAGATCGTCTCTAGAAATCTGCCGTATATATTATTACACAAGTAATTTTGCTTTCAGATTCCGTAAGAATTTCTATCTGACCAGTCATAAATTCCATTTTTATCGCTGGAAATGAAAAATCTCGAAAGGCTACTGTTGCGGTTGGGTATGGGCAAAATCTCGTAAAATCTAACGACATATTTACCCGGCATGATTCCTCTCACCGCATGTACCACCCTTTGATCTCGTTCGCTATCCTTTCCCTCGTTCTCCTCCCCTCCCCCCTCCCGTTCCTCCGTCGCTGGTATCCCTTTTTCGCCCTCGCGATTTGGTTCGAGCCTCCTCTCAGGAATGCTGTATGACTCTCCCGTCCCTCCTCTCCTCCCCTCGAAAAACCGAGGCAATCCGGGCCAAGAGCTAAACCACTCGCGAGCTCGTCTGATAGACGTGTTCGCGAGCAATGGCACGGCGTATTCCCGGCAACGGTGCAACGCAGTGCTCGGGCGCGATAGTGTGCACCACGGAAATGGGAAAACTTTTAAGGCACCTCGGAACACAAAGTGCTCTTGTGCGCGCTACCTGCGAATCGCGCAGGTAACATCGCGCGTCTCGCGTAACACTCGCGGCACCTTCGGGGATACGTAATTCCCGGCGCACGAACGCCGCCCAAGCCCCCGATGAAAAATGGCCCTCGGCCCTCGCCTTCATCAGGCGTTCGTTCACTTGCGAATCGCGCGTGTGTCGGGGTCGGAGCGCCTCTCGCAGCTAGCGCGATGAATCTTGGGAGATCCACCAGCGGTCTTACGTGTAACACTCATAGATAAGATCTTATCCGTCGAGTTGCGTTGCACAAAAGTGCTTGGAGGCGAGTCAATACGGCACGCAATCTAAATTACAATGAAATTGGTGCGCGGCGAATTGATGTTATATAATCTTGGGTAGCGCTGCTGAAATATTTTCTATCGTATAAACGCGGAAGACGCGATAACTCGTGCAGAAACGCGAATCGTGGACTAATGCGCGGACTGCGAGGTGATTTAGGATGCACCGAATTCTCTATGCGAATTTAAATGCCCCGTCGTTCTCTTTCTAAAAATCCCTTTGCATCTCTCTACTTAAAAAAGCAATTTTTCGGCACGTCGGCTTACACCATAACTACGCCGGGGCGCGAGTTATGACATTCGCGACAACTACGCGGGCTACGCATTTAAAATATTTCATGGTTTAAGTAGGTACCACTTCCATCCCTCCAGAAACCCTTTAACTTGTAACCAGCCACGGTCGTTCGCGTACACCGACATAAACTCTCATGAATTCGCAAACAAGTTCCCCACCGGCACTCCAAACAAGTTTCTCTCTCTCCGGTCCGTTCTACAACGCTTCTTTCCGCCGCGGTCAAAGAGAACCATCAGACATTTCGATTCAGTTTCGCTATCGTGCTTAATGTCGGCAGGGGTGGGTGCGAGAGCTACCAGCGGCGAACAAGTTTTCACGAGCCGCGTCGCTTCATTACCCCTCGGAGTGGTGCGAGCTCTCGTCTCTTTGCGCTTGCATAAAAGCATTATTACGCACCCGCTTGTTCCGAATGGAAGAAAATCGCGGCGGTCTTTCGTTTGTTTCAGTTACATCCCGCTTTGCGCAACAAACGTGAATTAAGATCGGCTTACGGTGGAAGCTTCTTTATGGAGACGCGTCTGTCGTGAGCAAAAGTATCGCGGCGCTCGTCTGCCTTTTTGCCCGTTCTTATTCCTCTCTCTCGTCCTACCCTACGACATCGACATCCATCTCGACTCGATACAGTTCGCTGTAAAATGTGATTTATCAGTTACTCGCGTGAGCGAACGCATCGAATCCAGTCCGCTTTCGCTTGTCCGAGCTTTTTCTCTCTCGCAGAAACAAAAGTATTGACATAAAATATTAAGACCGTTCGGTGAGACACGGCGACGTCGACGGATTTCACCTGCACGTGAAATATTCGAGAAATTGTCGTATTGTATATAAACTGGCAAAAGACGTTCTTTCCTTGCTGTGATTAAAACTGACAATGATATATGATAATTATGGAAAGAGAGCGCTATCTAGGACACGACAGAATAATATGACATGTGAAATGACGGGCGAGAACGGCAATATAATTCATTATTTAAAATATTTTACTTAATATAATGTTTTTAAAATTTCACTTTATATAATTTACAATATTGTAAATATTTTTCTTAATTAAATTATTTCTAAAATTAATGCATGTATTGTATTGTCATGACACTTTCATTATATACAATTAGATATTTTCAATTAGATACAAATTAATTACTATTTATTATAATAATATATAATTATTAATTATTATAATCAGATACATATTAATTAAAATCAAAAAATAAAATTAGAAAGTAAGTATTTTTATATATAATCTTTACGCGAAAATTTGTTTGTATTTTTACGCCGAATTGCGAAATGAAGTTATGATTATCAAGTTTGGCGAGTTTGCGATGCACAGTAAGTGATTTATAAAAAATTACTATATAAATGTGTCTTGCCACCTGCACGATCGTCTACCTATTCATTGTACGGTATTCCGCATCTACTCAGCGGCAAACTATCGGATATTCGATTGAGGTCAATCAAGAGCGGCGCACTCGGATAACGGTTTTCTGTTGCAGTTCTCCAATTTTGCAAAGGGAGAAAAACGATGAAAGTTCACGTTTTTAGAAAAACGTGAACTTCCTCTTTGCCCCGAGGTTATAGCGCAACTTTCCCATTGCTCTTCGAGATTAGTGATTCCCAATATTTCTTCGTTCACTATCCGGAATTTAATATCATTTCTTCTCAAGATCGAAATAACGGCAGATACAATATAATAGAGTTGTACTTTATTATACTTTATTTATTCCATTCGATTTATATTGATAATTATATATATTCTTGAAAATATTCTTAATAAATTGTAGTATTCGATACAGCTAAATGCTTCGCGATTTTAATTTGGATCATTATAATTATAACAATTTTGTTTCTATCTTCAGAGGTATATATATCTACATATATCATATTGAAGAGCAAGATAAATTATTGTAATTCGCCGGAAAATATTTTATTTGCGTCGAGAACGACCGAATTATTCTCAGAATCTTCGTAGGTACTGACAAGAAGCGGATATCACGCAAGGTGAGAATCGAAATAATCAGATTTGCCCACACAGGATCGCGAGAACAAACGAGGTAGATTTTGTCATCGAAGGTGGGAATCGTATGAAATGGTCCTTGGTGGTGCCCGAAGCTCCGCAATTCGATTCCAGCCATGTTGAGGGAAGGCAATGCTAAAGCCGCAAGTTGGCATGCAATTTAATACCGGCACGAAATCCTCGAAATTATTCGATTACGTTGGCCTGCTCCGAAGAAATTTACCGATAATGCAGGGCTGAGTGCATCTGCAGGGAGTAAAACCGCATTCCAAAAAAATATGAATGCAGATAACGCAAAATGTGCCAAGTGCATGCCTGGAAATAAAATTACCGCGACGCAAAGAACCGTACTCCCTTTCTCTTGTCCCTTTTTTCGGCCCTTTCCACCGCAACTCTTGCGAAATAATTACAGGCGTTGCGAAACAATTCTCCGCAAGCATGTGGACCGCGTTATGCTTCGCCGCAATATACTGCGACAATTGTAATAAGGCTATACGGATAAACGATTGTTCGTGGTATGCGATATGCCGCGGAACGCGCTTCTAGCAGGACATATATATAAACAGAATTTCAGCGAACGTAAGTGTGTAAATGCATGCCATAAAGCGGTTACATACCAGCGCGTATAGTAAATCGAGTTTAGTCGAATATATCGACATAAGTGTTGCGATGTGACAAAGCGGTTCCTGTGGCAACCGATTATTGCGAAGCTATTTACATCATCCTCGACACGCCATTACTTGCACTACAAACTTCAATAATATCGGTATAATATGTAAGTGATGGTGTGGGTTTCATCCAACTTGGCTTCCCACGTTTAAACGGCTGCGGTATTATCGATGCAAAGTTACTCAATACCTTTCGATGTAAGTCGCTCGTAACTGAGAATGAAATGTTTAAGACGCAAACGTTATGTAGCAATCGCTTTGCCTTTATTTATAATCGAAAAGAGAATTACCGACGTGATATTATGTATCATCTAATTACTGCTACATCTCTAGACAGCGGGTTAATGGACGATACGAAAAAAATGTATATTTTTAAAACGAATTGCGAGGTAAACGATTATCGTATCTTTGCACGTATCATTGCGCTGCAAACCTGTCTCGCGTTGTTTCAAAGTTTCGGTGTATTGGCCGTGACATTGGGTCAGACGCGTGCTACGAACGTGTAGAGTTCGATATCATCTACCTTGGAGTGAAATATACCTAATTTGCATGTAAACGAGCAAGAACTAGAACTCTCGGCACTTACCAAGGCTGTTCCGCCACGTTAACTTTAGCGTGGCTACCCGATGGAACGCGATCGAAAAAATTTCACCTGTAAATTTGCCCTAAATGCGATGGCTCACGCCCTTTTATGATATTACGTTTATTAATATATAAGGAATTTCCCTCAAATGATTTGGATATAAGCTATTAACCGCAAGATAATACTTAACACAATGCAAAAATTAAGATGATTCTTAATTTTTAATTATTATAGACGCTTTTATTAATTCGATTTTTCCTTAACAAATATTTAATTCTGGATGTAAAAAAGGCGGCATTTAATTCAAACCTTTCAATCAATTCTTTATCCAAGCTCAACTTTGAATTGCTCAATAATAAAATCTTAAATAAAAGAAATAAAAATAATCTCTAAAAATACCCTATTTAAGAGAAGTACGTCTATTTTCTTTAATTATTATAGATGCTGTTACTAATTCGGTTTTTCCTTAATAAATATTTAATTCTGAATGTAAAAAAAGCGGCATTTAATTAAATCTTTATCCAAAATCAACTTTGAGTTCCTCAATATAATGAAATCTTACAATTAAATAAAAGAAATAAAAATAATCTCTGAAAATACCCTGTTTAAGAGAAGTATCTTATTTCTTCACATATGCCATTTCATTAAAATCGCGCGAGACAGTTTGGAATGCCTTCTTATAGGAGTAAATTATTATTTTGCAACGACATATTCCAAGTTCCTCGTGATGATCTTCCATTGAAGATCAAAGTCGGTGTCAGGTATACAACCACGGTTCCGTATCACATCCTGATTATATGTAAGACTTTCCCGAGACGCGACATTAGCAACGCTCTGTTACCCGTAATCATGAGACTACTTGTAGTTAGCGCCAAATTCCTATTCAGAACAGCTAACATAGTTCTAACATCACGTACAGCGGCAGAACAAGCCGGAAATGCCAAGGAACCGGTACAAGATCAATATCAAGATGGCGGTCTCTTATACCTGTTAGCTCGGAAATTCGCCGTGCTGTATCGGGCGAGATAGCCCGAAGCTGAAATGTTCTGCAAATCCGGATTTATTGGACACAAATTTCTCGGAAAACGAGATGCGGCAGCTGGAAAGACTCGCATCGATAAAACTCGAACGCGTTATCGAGTCGTTACTGGCGCAACGTATTCGGCGCGCATTGTTCGCATTGGATACAGCCTGCAAGCTTAATAACAAATATAATACAATATATAATTATTACTAATAAAATAATACATATTTTTATAATATTAATAATGTATATTTTTTATCTACAGTAAAAAAGGAATTATCAAAAATATCGATATTCATATATATTTTTCGTATTTATTCACATTACTTCTAGCGAGATTTTGAATAAACATTCGGAATTTTCGCGGACCTCCGTATCCTTTGTCTCATCGGCGAACAGTCAGACAAATCAGATTCGCGACGCGTCGCGAGAATATCATCGACGTGTCTGCGTTGCAATCTGTCAATTTACGCCAAAAACATGCGAGTTTACCTTGTCGCGGGAATTCACGATACGTATTCCTGTGGGAGATAAACAGGAGTTCGTGACAGTACCCTCATCGACAAGGGTTGCTTTACAAAGATAGATCGACTATACTGACCTACAGCGATGATCGACGAGCCGCCCGTAACCGCAACCCATTCTCCCTTCGCAGCTTCCGGGATCGAGCTCACCTGAGACTCTTCGGGTAGGGGGGACCAAGGATCTCAAGGAATCGCGTGCATCGTAGAAAAAAGATCGGGAAATGACAGATGTGCACCTTACGTAAAAACTCATATTTCGCGCGATACTTTTTCTCGGCGAACTAAAGATGACAATCGATTTTTGCGTATTCGCGTGACAAATCGAACACGTTTGTCAAGAGCTTACCAAGTCCTTACGATCCTTAAAATAGTTCGCACAGTGTATAACATTGCTCGCATATTTTCGTTCTAGAGTAATATAAAGATAATACAATTAAGTCACGTGTGTCTAACGTAATAATTTTCCGTAGTGATTACTGAAATTCCAATTAAAACTAATTATAATTAATACCATTTGATCATAATTAATAATGTTTCGGGTGATTAATATTACGTGACGTGTAATATTTGATAATTGAACAGATAACTCAGAGTAATTATTATAATAATGTAATTTTAGTCAAAATGTATGACATTTAAACATAAAACTTTAGATACATTTTACATTCTGAGAATACAAAATCAAAGTAGCATTTTATATTCTTTCTTTCTGACGTGTATATTTTATATGATTTCTAACTTTCCGTGACATTTTGTGGATTTAAGTTATATGCATAATGTTTAAAGAATCTTATGTAGAAAAGATTCTTACGTAGAAAAATTTTAAGATATCGGTATACGATGTTACATTGCACAGGAATAAAAAAGCGGTGTCACAATAACACTTGCTATCTAGTTCTATGGACATTTATATTTTATATACCTACTATTTTCAGAAGAATTACGTTTTATCTTTCAAATTCTTTTGTCGATTTTTTAAATATTTTTAAATATCTTAAAACGATGTCAGCGCGATGTCAGTGAATTGATAAAATTAGAAAATATAAACTGTTTTGCAACTAATTGTAAATTATTTTAATCCTCAATGTTTTATTAACTTTTATCCAAATTAATTTATTTACATATAAAATTAGAAATTTTATAATTATGATTACATTATTATTGTATTATATAGTATTTGTTCTTTAAATATATTTTTTAAATACAAATCGCAAAAAGAAAAGAACAATTGTTATATAATTAGATAAAAACACATTTCTATGTGCGTATTCTGTAAATAAATAAAATTCTTGTAGATATAGAAGATATTCTTCATGCATGTGTTCGAGACGTTTATTTCTGGCTACTCAATTTTTGAGACATTTTATATTGGATATAACTTCTATCATCTATATTCGCATCATCCAACGCGCGCGCGTGCGTAAGGTCAACGCGGTATTTCAGAGACAAACCGTGTAATAGGTGTTGTAGATGAATGCAACAGCATTAATAATATAGACAATTGTGGATCACGCTATTATTAAACAGAGTTGCGGTTGCAATTAATAAATACCAAATTACATTGACAATACCTAGTCGCAATCACAATTACCATATTCTAGTTACACTTATGCTTACAATAGCAATAATGAACTTTGCGGTAGCAATTTGTAATTATAATAGTATGTGAATTAGTGAAATGGGGAACCAATAAGTAATAAATAATGTAAATTACGAATGTTCCTGCATTGTTCTTAACTGTATGCCCTTTGGAAGATAATAGGAAGTTTACGCGTGTGAAAATGTTGCGCTTTGTATTTTAAAGAAACGTGCCAATAAAGATTAAACAATTTTTTGTTAAATCATACTTGATTTAAGGAACACACGCAGTAAAATTCATTTATAGTATAGTATTCCGGAACTTTTTTTCGGCTACGGAAACAACCGATACGTAGAATACGAGAATTTTGACGATTAATGCTGTACTAGCGAAGCACACTCGCATCTTTGAGGTTGAATGTACCACGGTACAATGTGATGACTAACAAAGTAGCGATTGTTTCGCGAGATAATGCAGGGGCCGCTTTAAATGCCGCGCAGAGAAGAGTTAACGAGTAGTGGTGCGCGGCGCAGCACAATGCAAAACTTTCCACCCTATATTCAAAACTGTCACATTCGGATTCACGCGAATGGCGACGTTGCAAAGTTTACGTGAAGCTACAAAGTTTTGCAGCCACTCAAGCCACTATCGATAACCATTGAGCGCGAGATACGGTAAATCTACCCCGCATATCGCGCGTCTGTCTTGCGATCGTGTCTTCTTTCTTCCGTGCCATTTCTTTTGCAGTTCTAACTCGTACTTTAAAACAATACAATTCTCCCGAGGCACAGAATGCAAAATGTTCTTTTAAATGGTACTGTTGGCTTTCTCTCGTGTACTTTTGCTCATCAGAACGTTTGTCCATTTATAGAGCAAATATTCCTTTCGAATCATTCTGCTTCCTTCGTTATTTTTATATGCTTCATATAAAGGTATAAATATGAAAGAAAGCCAATATCGCGGCGGATCTTGGTGCCTAATAATAATTATTTTATGAAATTTCTTACTCATGCGAACTACGCAAATTTGTCGGTCTTGAAACACAATCCTTACATGAAGCCGGAATTAATTCACATGTTAAATTGACAAGCAATTTAATAATTTCGATGCTAACAAGCATCTATAAGATCCCCCTTTTCCCGAAAAACTGTAAAGAAATTATTGCGAAAAATAACACCTCAACCAGGATCCGAACCTGGATCTCCCTTCAATTCGTGCGGGCGTCCTACCAATTCGACCATCGAGGCATGTGATGATATTTCTTGCAATAACAATTATATGTTATTACTTAAACTAACGTAATTTCTTTTACGCACTGACGACACATAATCTCTTGGAAATTATATGTTGGTTGAACGTCTTATTTCAATTTCAAATTTGCGGCGCGCAGTTCGCACGAGTAGGAAAATTCACAAAATAATTATTATTAGGCACCAAGATCCGCCGCGACCAATATTGGCTTTCTTTCATATTTATATTTGTTTAATATAATCGGTCTTATTCTTAACCCTCAGTTGTCACAACGTTGGAATTTCCTGTCGTTTGCACTGTGGGTATGGCACATCCGAGCAATTGTCACGCGCTTATATCTCGGAGCCAATTTAATCGATTTGAACTATTTGAACTATTTTTGTAGGGACGCCTAAGTCTTTTCCACCTGACTCGGGATCCCTCCCTTCGGACTTTCGAATATTCGCCTGCCGAAAATACGGCTCGGGTATGCCCTACCCATAGTGACAACTGAGGGTTAATATTATTCATATAAAGGTCTTTTAATAGTATTTAATATTCCTTAAAGTTATTTAAAGATCGATACAATTGCGCGTTTAATCGCGTAATACCATCAGATACCCATTGATGTACATCATCACCATTATGCGAGTACGTTTTATGGAAGTCGCTTTTCCGCACTCAATTCCCAGGCGCTAGATGAAAAATACAACGAACGTGATCACCTACTGTTGCGAGGAGGGCCGTACCTTTGGGGGACGAGGAATCGAAGGCATAGAAACGGTGACTTACGTGAGAAAGTATAGAATCGTAACGCTGAGACGCATCCCGCGCACGTATATATTAACTCCGGCGCCAACTCCCGGCGCGCAATATACGCGCGACCTCTCAAAAGTTGCATAATGTCGTACGCGAAAATGCTTCCGTGAGAGGATACGCATCAACAAGTCTGTAGAGCGTGCACTCTATCGGTCTGAAAGCGAGCGCCGACGTGAGTAACTCTCGACGACGACGACGACGACGAGCCAAACCCGCCCTCCAACTTTCGCGAGCACGCACGATGCCGACGCCGTCGGCGTCGCTGCTCCTGTTCGCCCTTAAGGAATCACGGGGAGACCTCACTTCATAATTTTACAGCCCCGTCTTTTCTCCTTAGCGAGCGACCGCCGCGGAAACGCCGCCAATTCCGACCGGCCGGATCCAATCTGGCGCGGGACAATATCCGAGATTACGTCTGGACCTGGACGGAGCTCGCCGCTACCACTTCGGCGGCGTAAAACTCCGCGGCGCCTCGTAAAACCGTCTTTGTACCGATCGCGCTTTCCGAACCAGCTGCGCCGCGCGTCTGCAATAGTATATAATACGACTAATTTAGCTAGATTTGGTGCCGAGCATTCCACCGCCGGAATATTCCCGATTGCACTAGTTATCTTGAGACGGAGCCACGTTGTAAATTCTAAACATCAAATATATTAATTATCCGGAGATTTAATACTGGATTATATAAGATCGATATCTTAAGAAGCTTCACGTTATAACTTTGCATATAACGCAAGTCTTTCTTGATTATTGATTGTGAGATTAGGAGGATATTAAAAGGACATTAAAATTTGAAGAATATTTCAAGTATAATCCGTTCAATATCCCGCACGCGTTATGGATTTTTAATATGCTCGCGCTGCAATAACATATTATTCAGGTGCTAAGGGAGGAATGTTCGGATGATTACATGCTTTGAATATCAAACTTCTCTCCGGACATTCTTCGCACCAAGGTCATGCGAAATTCCAATGTCGGAAATTCCAATAGAAATACCAATGACACCCGCGAAGTAATTCGTGGCTACGAAGAAGAGCGATTCTGCGGTACGTGCTTGCCTCGATACTGTCGGCTTTTATTGAGATCATCCAGGAAAGGTAGAGTAGCCGCTTGCTTATTTGCGGGACAAGTGTTATACACGGGGATAACAATTAACTTTTGATCTCCGACACCGTGCGATGAAAATGCATTGGATATTCAAAACAGTCCGAGATACCTTTTGCAATATTCGGTAAATGCATTGATAACACAAATTTATATAGCCTTCAATTTACGTACACTGCCGACCAAAAGTTCGAGACCGTTAATTGTGTAAAAATGTTTACTATATTAAATGAAATCAAATTTATGTATTATAATTTAACATATTTTCATTATTTTACTCATTATTTCATAATAAAATGAAAAAGAATATATAAAATGTTTCAAAGTTCTACAAAAATATTTTTTACAAGATGAGAAGTACTAAAGAGTATTAGATACTTTTTTCATCAAAGTAGCCACTCTTACATTTAATCACTTTCTTACTAATCTAGGTAATCTAGTTACAAATTTATTATACGTTAAATTAAGTTTATTAGTTTATTGTTTAGTTTATAACTTAAATTCATCATAATTGAAAAAATTTATGAACGTAATTTATTTTTTTGAAATTAAACAACGCTATGTCAATCACATCTGTATTAAATATAACGCGCATTTACTTTCAAATTAAGAAAAAATATCGAGTAAAGCATTAATCGGACTTTTAAGTAATATTTCATTGGAAAATATTCTTAAATTCTATATGTAGTCTCAAATATTGGCCTTGTATGTATTGCACACGAATTCTGAACGTACAAATTATAAATAACGTAATTAAAAAATTTATAATTTTATCAGTGATTGTGTAAAATAAACCACACTGCTGCTCTACATCATCTTTTCTTAAGCAATACTCCAAATTGTTCTATCAAAAACATATCATAATACAGTTTCTATTTTGATGCCCTCTACGTTTATGAGGCAGTATACCGAAAAGATGATGCAGCTGTGTAACAAATTACCTGAGACAGGGGCGTAGCCAGGATTTTATTTCGGGGGGGATTTTAAAAAAATTAAAATCACAGAACATCTCATAACTTTTTTATTTAAGGCCCCTGGATACTCATGTCAGCCATCTTGAATTGTGACGTCAGAGACGATGAAATATGGACAATTCTTACGGAAGATCTCAAATAAGAAGGAGTCACCATACGATTGAATATAAG
>NJRL01000052.1:391213-418687 GCA_003063815.1 Aphaenogaster rudis
TTTTTTAACATTAAAAAATCAAAATTTCTTATGTAACAGTACAAGAATAAATCCCCTTAAAAATTTTTTTCAAATTCATTTACTTTATATCAAAAAAAATTTCCTGAAATTCATGCATTTTTTGGGCCTCTGAACGGGAACCTCCCCTTAAATCGCTTACTTTCGCACATATTAATCGATTGAAATCTGATTAATGAGGTCTTCCTTCGTTCTAAGATAGATTACGATCAGAATAGTCTTTACACCGAACGATCTCATGCGAAACAAGGATTTTAAAACGGAAACTTCGTAACTTTGTTGTTCAGTCTGGAATGACGCTATGTAGATTTGCACGAGACATAGTCGCACAAATGACGAAAGTTATTTTTCTTCGGAATACATTATAATAATTTACGCGACTGCTTGCGATACAGCAGATTTTGCGTATACATTGTGCAATAAAGATATTTAATAGCCTTATATTCGCCTCTTTGTTTATTTATTCGTTCATTTATTATTATATTTCTGGACTCTTCGATTCTAATCTCTAAAACGCTATTAAAGTACAATACGGTGATTGCGAAATAATTCGTATATGTAAATGTTTAATGATATTATTGTTATAACGCTAGAATGAATAAATGAACGAACGAATACCTAGAGAGAATATCTTACACACATTTTTCATCTGCTCTCGGAATTGCCGTTTAAAAGATCGCAACTCTTTCACGGTAAAGAATATATCATTCGCCAAAGTGGCGTAGAGAAAGAAACTTTTGTAAAGTCACAGTTTGCCTTCTCAAACATTCTTGGACATTCTTTATTTGAGGCCGTTCTACAATCCCATAAAACCTCCGCGAAGGCAGCGGGAGGTGAGCGAACCTACGGATATTTCTTGTAAGTGATATGTACAAAAGGGGGGAGGTACAAGTGAGCCGCGAGTGAACGTGTGCACGAGCTGGTAAAGGGTACTTGGACGTTTTAGGATCCATTAAATACCGCAAGCAGGCCGTAAACGTAAAACAGCCCTTTCCAGGCGCGAGCAGGAGAGGGCGAAGGAATGTACTGACGGTTTCTTCAATGCAGTAACGTCCCTTGGGAGCCCAGATAAGGTTTAGGTTCGGTGCCCAATGTCGTCATATCGACATTGGAAAGGTACTTTCCTCCGTGCAACCTGGCAAAGATATTGAGCAACAATAGAACGGCCCTGCTTATCGCCCCTCTCTCGATGTCACGCTAGGAATTGTTGTCTCATTCGAGGAGTTATCCTCCTAGTTTGCGGCGAATCGCGTCATAAACATCAGCAAGTCAATCCAAAGCATCGTCTGGGGATCGTATACTGACTGAAACTCACATTCACTTCGCTGGCCATGAAATAGAATCAATGAATAACATCATAAGCCGCGCCAGATTTTACACGATATCCGAATATCCATCTCGCGTCGCAAAAAGATATAAATTTTTCATTGAATATTCCTCACACAAACGTCAGTAGCGCTCGAATTTATAATATTTCAAATCGTAGAAATTATCGAAGAAATTAACAACATGACGGTAACTTTATTCGCGGAAATTAATCTTGCATGAATAAGCAATGGAGAAAATTTAAAATTAACAACGTTATATTATCTTGTCGCGAGAATACGTATTTTCTATAGAACGTTTAATTAAATTTATGTAATCTATAGAAATAATTGCACTGTAAACATGCAAGTAATTGTATAAATGTCAATCTTCTATCAGATTGAAATTGTATTTGTAAATTAAATAACTATCTTAAGAGATATAATAAAATCAATGTAAATCCTGCATTACAGTATAATGAAATTAGTAAGCTCGAGCTAATTATAGAATGAAAGGTTTTGAAATATAGGCGGCAGTGTTCAGATTATGTTACTATTATTGACAATCCACTGCTACGAGCGTGTTTCTTTCAATCTGTCAAATACAAAGTGAATTAAGACCTTATTCCGATAAGGTCAAAGGCAGAATTAATTAATTACATTTCTTTGTGTCGTACAACAGACACGCAACCGAAAGACTGACGCGTTACTTTTAATGAGCAAATGAGTCTCTTTGTTCCCTCGACTATAATTACGTGCGTGACATACGAACAAAGTATGAAATGAATCAGCGGGCCACGAATGAAATGCGTTTGACGTATCATCAAAAGCTTAATCATGTTACAATAAAATTAACTATATCTATATACGTGCGTCACGGACACAGATTGATTCTTTATCGTTTGCGTTTCGAGCTATAATCTCCGCGGATTTTCCGAAGCCAAAAAACCATAATTTATGGAATAACAATCATTTTATATTCATCAAGCACACTTTACATTTGCCACAAAACAATTAACATCAATTACAATCATTTAATCAACAAATGTCATAATTATCAAATAACCATTATTGTTACTAATATCTGCTTCAAAAAAGACCAGATATACGGTGGTAAAAAAAAGCAAAAGAAAAAAATAACTAAAAACGAATGTTCGACGTCAATTTTGACAATTAACTATTTCGACTATGTTGAAACACGTGAATATAAAATCGTGCCGGCGCTCCTTCATTATTTATCCAAAAAATATCGCCAAAATAAACGAAAAAAAAAAAACATTGGTAAAGTTGCAATGATCCTAGCAGCGGTCGCTTCTTAATAGAATCATTAAAAAAAATCAACATATGAGTGCATTATTATTTATTACGATGTACCCCGAAAATGTTTTACCAGCGCGCGCATCGATCTCAATGAGAATTAACTTCAACCCCGTCGCGGTAATGCATCGAATGACGTCGCCGGCGATTCTATGCATGATACAGAGCGCATATAAATATTCCACGGTACTGTGAATAAATTCAGCGAGACCGCCGGCTACATCACTATTGGTTTCTACCGCCGTGGTCTAACAATATCGCGACACTGCCAGGCATAACGGTTTAACTACGTACAAGTTCCAATTTCAGGGGTGAGAGCACCGCAATGCGACACTCACGTGCTTGTCTTTAACCGGTGCGCTGCACGCACTACTCGTGAGAAAACGACGATTCGGAAAAGGTAGAAAATTCTTTCCTTTGCCCCCGCCTTTCCGAATATCTGTCTTTTCTTTCCCTTTCTTTTAAATTTCAGGAGAAGTTTGCGGTCTTACGAAGAAATGTAATTTTGCTTCCTACAATGCGTCTAAAAAAGTCTAATGATGATAAGGCCACGTTCTCCAATGAACAATTCCTTCTGTACAATTCTTCGTTTAAAAAATAAATTGGAATTGAACAAAGAGAGAAAAGAGAAAATCGAAACCGAATTCTCTAAGTATGGAATTATATAACAACATTGTGACACAAAACGGCAACAAATTGAATTCTTATTAACGTCGTTTCAGAATTCAACAAGAAATACCAGTCCACTATCGTTGCATAAATCTTGTGGCAAATACCGCAAATACGTAAGCTTTCATTCGCATTAATTAACCCTTTTACTGCGCATTTATTTTTCACGCGCGCCGGCTGTGCGCGCATTTTATTCAGTCGATTCGTGCAAATGCGTTCGTAGCAGTGTGTCATAGTAATCGAGGTAATAATCGACGTGGATTGAGTTGAAATCATATGAAATAATTTCTTTATTTTATGATATCTTTATTTGTGTATGAGGGAACACATAAGGGTGCAGTGTGAATCGGTAATCGTAAATATATACGTCTGGAGCAGTGAAAGGGTTAAGTCTTTTTGTAAATATCACTGCAAATTCAAGCGTGTTATTTTTACACGCATAAACATCTAAAAATGACACATTTAACTGAAGCTCTTTTTACATGTTTCTTGCTATTTTAAGTTACGTCATTTAACACGTTTAATCGTATTAAATAAAAAATTAATATGTTCAATCGTGTTAAATGACACAGTTTAAAACAGCAAGAAATGTGTAAGAAAAGCTTCAGCTAAAATAACACGCTTGGATTTGCAGTGATACGATGTCAAAATTATATCGGAAAATTTTCGTAAATAGCATCACAAGTGTAACAGCCTTATTAGGAAAAAAGTGCATCGGATATCAATAAAGTGCGGGGAAATAATGGGGCAATCAAATTTCTGGATCCTTAATTAGCTCATTAAAGTTACGTTCAATGACCGTCGCCATCCCTCAAAATTCATGTAGCGTGGAGCCCAATGTAAACTGGCGCCATTAATGAGAGCAAGCGTTGAGAGAGAGAAAGAGAGAGAAAGAGAGAGAGAGAGAGAGAGAGAGAGAGAGATATACAGCTAATAAATTATTAATATAAGTTTCCGATCGCCGCGAGATATGAGATACTACACACACCAATAAAGCTATCGCGGAATTGCGCTACGTTGACATTTACATCGAATATCCATTTCCGCTCTCATTGTTGCGTCCATTCGAGTGAAAACGGCCGGCGGGTGCGCGCGCGCTAATTTGATGACAGCACCGCGAACTTTATTTCCATCGGCCGCGCGTTAGCCGCGAATATACGGAAAAACCGGCGCCATTAATATGCCGCCGTTGTGGAAACGTTATCTCTCGGCGATTTTCCCGACCATTGTGTATCGCGACTTCAATTTCCATTTCTTCCGCATAATAGAAAGCAACTTCTCATTGTTACACCCTGGAAACGGTGGACAATAGACCCTTATAAAACAACATATCCATCCTGATGAACTGTAACACACTCGTAAAAAAAAATCTGTAATTTATTCTCCGATTATAGTCGAATTTAAAAAAGAGAGATTACTGTGCAAAACTCGCTCTCTTGTATTTCTTGTAATTGTGGCGATCGTTTCGAAGACTACGATATCCGCTAAAGCCTAATTATGCTGATGAACTAATTACAAGTCTAGAACTTGTTATTTTTTTATTTTGAAGAAAAAATTGTAATTCTTTCCCTTACTTCCTTTATTAATGGTTATAGCATGTTACAAGGACAGCTATGAGCTACGATATCTCCAAACAAAGTAAGTCATTTCCTTCGGCTAAAAAAAGGGGAAGAGTAAAATGTGGTTCCCTTAAACGCCCCTCACGCGTATGTCATAAATAATGCACGTAGTAGGTCGTACGAGCAGTACTGCACGAATATTAAAGAATTCCCAGGCATTCTAGTTGAGGAAAAGACGTCCCTTTCCCACCCTCCAAGAAAGAATCCACAACTCTAATTCTTTGAAAATACAGGGCATTCCTGACTCGGGGAATGTTTATAAAAATGTATAAAAGATCCAATTTTACGCGCGTAATAGTTTCAAGAAACTATTTCAAGGAAGAGTTCACAAGGGCTAACAAGACGCTTTATACTTGGTGTACGCCTCATTATCTTTATATCCGCATGTTTTGTGTTGCTGTCGATCAATATACTTTACCGAGCGCATTTTTTGTTTCATGATCTGTTGTTGCATCATTCCGCCCCTTCCTTTCCCCCGTTAATCGAATATCCTGACTCTCGAGCGTCAGGACCTCTGCGGTACTTCTCTCTCATTCGCCAAGCGCAGCAAGTTCGTACGTCAGGCCGAGTATCGAATAGAAGAAAACTGCCGGCGAATCCTGCACGGCTTTGCGGGATTTGTTTGCCGTAACAAAGCCGCGCGCGCAGCCCTGACACGTTAATTGTTCGTTGCACCATCGTACGCCCGCGTTTGATTTATTTCGTCGACACGCGCGACACACGCTCGCCTCTGCGAGGCAGTCCATCGGCATGCAAATCTTTCGCGGACGAATTACTTTCGCTACAAGTGCAACTAACGGTGATAAATTGCCGGACAAAATGCAATCTATCCGGCATTCGAATCTCAGTTCGGACTTGAGTAATGAGGACAAAAATGACGTTTAGAAAGTCTCAACTTTGTAATTTCAACTATGCAATGTAATGATTTTGAATTCTTTTAAATGTGAATTTCTTTGTCTATTAAAAGAATGACTTCAATTTTATCTGAATTGTTTTAAAAAATTGTAAATATTTTTTTTTAAATGTTGACGATTTTATATAAGTGCAAATTATAGTTTTAAGATTTCATCGCGAATAGTTTAATTAATAAGTATAATTTTTACGATTACGTTACTTCTTAAAATTTAAATTATATGATATACTTTCATTTGTAATTTATTGCATTGAAACACATAAATTTATATTTATGTAACTAAAACTTTTATATGAAATGGTTTCTTATTCAGGTCGCTATTTATATCTCAGAATATACATTATTATTTTAATAAGAAGATATATTATGCTTGAGCAATTTCATTAAACCTTTAATAACGAGATGTAGTATCGCAAACTCAGACTATAATTTCCGTGTTTGAAATACAGGAACAGTTCAGGCAACGAACATGAAATTATTAATTTCCATCCTCACAAAAATTATTTAACAATAACAAAATATATGCATCACGAAAAAAATTGTCGTCTGAGTTATTTATTAAATATTTTTACATTTTTATATTCTCGTTATAGAAGAAAATGTGTTATTAGTTTTCTTTTAATCAGTTAAATCGCGAAGATTATATTATACACGAAAATTTCAATCTCACATTGTACAGGAATAATCAGTACAATCATTCTAACAGGAAAGAAATAATTTCCGTACATTTGAATGGCTGTTTGCGCGTCATTAAGCTGTTTCCATATCGTATAACATGATAGCGGTGCCATAGTGATGAGGCAACCACATAGCTGTGCTCGAGTTACCGTCCAATTTCATTGCGGGTCAAATGTCCCTATTATTTACTATATGATATGTTCGTGCAACATGCACGTGCTTTGAACAATGTACGTATGTACATACGCAGTTTGAACTCGTGTTAGCATTTGTAATACGCTGTAGAAATTTTTCTACTCTGATTTGATGCTGTCTTGTATAATTATAGAATGCGCTCGAGGCAGAAGAGATGAACTAGTTCGTGAAAGGCTGAATTTTCATTAATTACAAACACAAAGAGAGAATGGGAGAGAAAGAGACAGACAGAAATTCATGAAAATTTGATTTCACGAATTATATATTTTAGATGTTAAAATATTACAAGACACGCAGCATTGTTAACGAGAGAAGCTGCTTTATCGAAAAATATATTGATTATCTGAAAATATACGGCTTTTCTGCAAACATTCAATCGCATTTTCATCTGCTGCAAAAATACATTGACGTGCACGACATAATAAAGAGCGTATTTAAAATTAGACAATTATAATATGGACTTATAGAAAGTAATAATAATTAATAACCATTTTACGCGTTCGGAATTTAACGTGTACTGCACGACATTACGCAATTCCTTTCATGTTCAAACACAACGTTATATTGACAGAACTGTCGTTTACAGTATGCATTCCACACGTATCGCATTAAATAACTTGATACTATAATCGTTGATGTAATATTATATCCAATGGCACGTACTCACGCATTAATCATTGAACCGATTCTTGCCATTATTAAATTATTTAATTTCATGTGCGTAATCATCAAAATTAAATTTAAGCGTTACACGCACAATAATTATATCTAGAGATATGTATATCGATAAAATCAGATTATCGTTAATTCGTGGAGAATTCAATGCGATTATATAATACATCGTTTTCACTGAAGCGCAGCAGTTTAAAGACTACGACTGTTTTCGCAATCCTTTTTCATTTATGATAATCCGCGCTCGTTTCTAAATGATAACGCCGATACACTTTGTGATACGTAATTAGCAGTTACTTGAAAAATTCCCTGCTTCCGTTTTCTTTTTTCTCTCTCTTCAAAATTCGCGATCAATATACACGATAAGGAACATTGAACAAATTGCGCGTTGTCAGAAAACATAGCTTCCGTTTTTTTCTACGAAGCAAAAATACCTTTATGATAATTGCGTGGTTGCGTGCGAACTTCGCTGTGCCAACTTCAAAGACCCAAGCTGAAACAATCGAAGGGCGTATGCGAGATAACGGATAGAAAAATATTTGATTAAGCTGGATAGACGAGCGCAGTGTATGTATATGTGTACATACGAAAATTTTTAGTACAAGAGCAAAATCGATTTGAGATTATAAAAGCGTTATAAATGAATGATACTATCAGTTGAGGTTGTCCATAAATCGGTTATACAAGAACGTTAACAATGGCATCTAACTTCTACACTAAAAGTTCGCAACAGAATTCAATCATCAGCATCGGAAGATTCCACGGGTCTTCTTGCGGGATCATCACTGTCAAGAAAATACGCGAAAGCAATCTCGCTTACGCAGATCTCTTCGCAGATTATAAATCCGTTCAATCCAACTCGAACAAGTTCCCGACACAGATCAAATCTGAACTCCATAGCAATTTAGAATCTCTTCCATCATGGAGATATAATAAGCTTACGGAAAATTCTGACGAGAAGCGCTGCAAAACATGTCAGTTAACGCATAAACTTCCAACTATTTTTGAAAGTCCCTCGGATAAATATAGGTACTTTACACTTTACAGTGAGAGAAAACTCAACAGTCTTCTATAAACAGTTTTTTCCATTTTGTTAGATACCTAATATTAGAATATTAGATACCCAATATTAGATACCTAATATTAGATACCTAATAATATTATCTTTTCTCTTATTAACTTTTGAGTAAAACTTTTTAAGTTGCTTTTGCTTTTAAAATTTAAATTCTAGTAATTATTTAAGCGTCTCATTTTATCCCGTAACAATTATCATCTAGAATTACATCAAATTATCACATCTTCCCGAGAGTAGTCGCGATGAAATAGAATCAGAGCTGTTTGATTCCCAACATATCTTGGATTCTTCTTGCAAAATTAATAAATCTCAAGATCTTCTCTGATAAAATAGAACGGCAAATATAGAAAGGTAAATGTGGCATATGTCAGGTTTAATTACATAGAATATAATCTTTTGATCCATTAAAACAATAGTTATACAAAAATATACGGATTTCCAACAATTTGTGGTTGAATCAATATCGTTATCAATTTCACGAAGCGTGTTTGTTAATTACCATTTACATTTTCGTACAAATCGATTTATACGTTTAGATATATATAACAATTGTAGATTATATATATATGTACCAAAATAACTGGAGTAATTACCTCAAGCTAAAATAACATCGCTTCGTCTATCATACTCCCGGTGAAAAATGGCACTGCAACACGCACGTTGCACGCTGTGGCATCATGGTGTACTGGGATTCCAAAATCGCACCGATATTTGTAAGCTTCAAATTGCGATAAATCTTCTGTGTTTTGTGCTTTAGAATTGTTTGAAAGACGGCTTATGTTTAATTAATCATTTTTATTGTCTTGTTTGCATATTTTTGAATTAGATTTATGATTCGATAATGGCAATTTTACCCATATACTCTCTAAGTATTAATAAATATATATATAGTATATAGTAAATTTAATTAGTTTTACGTTCAAGAATTAACAAAAAAGCGATATTTATAACGATAGTTTTCATATTTCACATATCATATGCGTTTCGTTTATTAAATTATTGTGACTGTATATTTAAAAAATTAGTAACGTTTTAAATGCTAAACAAGAAATTAAAATGGTCATCGCAATCAGTTGTAATTCAATGAAGAGTTAATAATCGATAAATTCGAAAGTATTGAAACGTTGAAATTTTATGTCTCGTATTTCTTTATAAGCGCTATTTCCACGGCACGCCCGTTCCACTTTATTACTCTTCCATATCTATAAAATTGCTCTTGTACTAAACGGCAACGTAGAGCACAGCAACGTGATCGCTCAAGGTTTAAATAGGATTGCAAAGAGATTTTGGCGTTTTTTTGTAACGTTTATGAATATATATTACAGGGCGCTACAGTCACACGTGTCGGTTCCACGATAAGGGTTCCGAACCTCCGCGATTTTGCATAATTCTGTTAAGCAAATGACCAGAATAATAACTCGCCGCAAGGCATATGTGACATTCATGCTGTGCTCCGAGCAAGTGCTGAACGAAATTTAGTTTCGTAGTTTACACGGCGATAGTGGAATATTTATACGAGTGCGCCGGATGAACGCGCTTTTAACTTTCCACTGTGTGGTGTCCCACGATAAGACACCTTCGTACAGATTGATAACTAAATTTATAATTCCAGCTCGTAACAATGGTCTTCATAGCGGATATATTCTCAAAACTACGGTGCATTGAGAAATAAATGTGAAACATTCTAAGAATGGATGAAATTGATCATTATTGATAGCGGAAACAATACCACGTATTAGTATCGGCACTTTGAACCGGAAAGGAATCGACCTATATGCTATAAACTGTTTCGAACATTTCAATTTATCGGTTCCAGTATTGGTCAGCTGTAAATAGCGTGCTTGTTAAATTTATGTACCGATGGTCCGTTTCGTAAAAAAAACGTAACTGCTGTATTTGTTAATGGACGATAGCAGAATTGTAATTTGTTACTGCTAAACAAAGATTTATCCACTACCGTGAATTGGTAACACAAATAATGCATTATTTCTCTTCCAGTTTTGTATATATGTTATATTATATACCTTTTATCCTTATATATGTAAAATTACATAAAACTTCCGAAATTTCATAACTGTCTAAACTTATAATTATATTGCAATATATTATTATGTCTACCCATATAAATTGTGTTGTTTCTCTTTCTTCCACTCTTTTATGTCACTTTTTATGTTATTAATATACACGTATTAATTTAATTAAATTTAATTAAAATTTAAGAATTTTAAATTTTCATTCCAAGAACGCTTCAAAAATTTCAACATTTAATTGATTATAACAACATTAATATACAATCAATTACAATTTAATATGTACTACTCTCCCTCTCTCCTCGAAAGATTTATATATATAACTAAATACACTTTTTTTCAAGTAAAAAACCAACATTGTAAAATATATCCGCTATACTCAGTTTAAGAGAGAAACATCTATATCCATTTTTCGAACTCTCATTAATTCATTTACTAACCCGAACAACATCCAAACACAAAAAGTATAGATTTCGACAGATAGATTAAGACCACGATACAAAGTCATCAATATGAATTTGAAACTATTACTTGCAATATGGAGGCTTGAATCGACCGGCGGCGCATCCTCCACTTCTGAAATTAAACTTCGTTCCCGAGCTTTCTAGCAGTGCCCAGCTCAATAACGCGCTTTCGCCGCTCACCGCGACTGTGCTCCTTTCAAAGAGCTCTTTGAAGCGCTCTCACTTTAACGAGCATGAGGTCTGTCATCCTGCAAAATCGAGCCGATACGCATCATTCATCCTACCGTAATCCGTCTCCGCGAGTTCCAGAAGTTCTGCTGGTCGCTTCTCGTACGTCAGCTCGCTCTTGCATCCAAACTTACAGGTTCGTTTAAGTGCGCGATGATTCGGAGGCTGGTTATGCAACTGGGTTTGAAACTACGTTCGTGTCCTGCGCGTTCCTGTTCGAAACGAGAAAGATATCATTCCCCATTTCGAGTTCCCGATAATTCCCTCGGCGATTATCCCCTTTGAAGTGATACTAGCGAGCGCTCGTAGTTTAACGAGTAGAAATCGAAATCGTTCGACCATACAACGGCACAAAATTTACCTCGCCACTAAATTCGCACGTAGATAGTCGATTCGAAAATTTCAAGTTTAAATGATGACGGGGTTTCATTTAAGAAGCGATCTGCAGTGCCGCTAGGCGGATAGCTGAATATGCTGATATTATCTCGCTTGAGCTTATATTAAATATCTAAATACGTATGCAATATAATGTGATTTATGGTAATATTAGAAATGATACTAATACACGGAAAAAACGATAAGGTTGCCACAATTGGTACAGCAAACATAGTAAATGTTGAGACAAACATATATAGATGCACCACACAAAACAATGTGAATGTGACAACCACAGGACGTGACTGTACCAAATGTTACTATTATTGTGGTTGTGGCAACCTTATTGTTTTTTTCCGTGTATATAAAATAAAACTAATATGTAAAATAATATAAAACAAATTGTATTTAAAAAACTAAATAAAAATTTATAGCCTTTACAGTTTTATATTAGCGCAAATAATATTAAATTAAAAATGAAAAAGAATAAAAGAGGAAGAAAATGATTTTTAGGGAAATTAAAATGAGGATATATAAAGACTAGTATGAGCTGACAAATGCAGGCGTTTGTTCGAGTTATATTATTCAACATATTTTCAGTATTTTCGCCATATATCAAATTAATAATATTACATAATATTGTATCGTTTTCTACACAATTAGAGTGTATATAATTTGCTGGAATTTATGCCAGAAAAGGGCCAGCTCTGAAAATCGTTATTTCTAGTATATACCTGTAAGTTTTTATATAACATATATATAGTTTAGCTTGGCCAGAGTTAAATAAAATTGTTTGCATAAACAATTTTTTGTCCCTTCCTGCAGAACCTTCTCTGGTATTATTTTAACTTCTTTCGTTATTTTATCTTTGTTTGCTGCGACACGAAAATTTTCTCTGGTCTGAAAAATAAATCTTTCTACTCTCAACGAGACATAAAATTAATTAATATTGTTGTATTCTGCTTTCCCTTGATTGCTTTACCAAGGAATTGACAATGTTTCGGAGATAATCCGCGTGACGTCCCGTTTGAGTGCACGCAGATATGTCGCTAGATACAGAGCTACAAATTGTACAACATAATCAACCTCCTATTAATCCTTGGACCATTTGCCCGTATGAACTAATGACAGACCTAGAATTGCCTTTGCGCATGTACGTTGTTCGGTGTTCCTTCTCCCTAATAAATCAATGGCCACGATACGCTTTGTCGTTAATTAGAGCATTTGTAATCAAACCTGCCTTGCTATGTAAGCACTAATAATCTTCCGTTTGTAATTTGCATATCGCGTGTCGCCCAAGCAAATATACTCCAAAGTGACTTATCCAACGAAATGTTGCGACTTATCCAACGAAATAAAAAACATCGTCGGAGTACGTGAATATTGAAATTAACGTGTTTAACGAATTTCCATTTTTGATAATAGAAAAGCACCATTGATGGGTACATAATAAAAAATATAGAATAAAAAATCATTTCAGCTGAAAGTTCGATAGAAACAAACTTATGTAACGGCAAGCTTGAAATTCAGATTATAGATTTACTCTAACAGAGTAAATATTTTACACTGAAAAGCAGTGGCGTGGTACATAGTTTCACAAGGAGAAACGCGACGCTGCGAGTCTTCGAGCCTCGTGATTTTACGTGAGAATCAAATGCTGTTTCGCGAAATGCGTGCCCATCCGAGCGTTACTTCCTGGCTGCTCGCACTTTAATGAGAGAATCCACCCAGCTTAGTCTACGCAGTAGACACGTGATGCAGATGCGTCGGTGCTTGGCCCACATGTCGAGGTCGGGACGCTCATTATTACGGGCTTTTATGTTACGTTGCCGCGGTTGCACCGTAAGTCTGTCTATATATCATTTCGTCATGCTAAGTACAACGTGGATATGTATCACCGTTCCGCGCTTAATTCGTCCCGTAAAGTCAGATCCAGACCAGGCAAACGAGTGCTGGCGGCGCCGTTCTTACTCGTTGAAACAAGTTACTCATCCGTGTTTGCTCGCGCTTGTTTGCCTGCTACGAATGCGGCTTTACGCACACGTGTAGACGAAATGCGCGTAAAACTGCCCCGAATAATTCGCGAGTCAAATTAAATTAATTAAGCCGCTCGCGTTTCGAGATATCGTAAAATCGCCTCCTTCGACGCAACTTCAAAATTAATGTCCGCTCTATTAAGCGCCTATTTATGGGAAACGCTTTCACGTAACTTCGATAGCATTCGCCGAAAGTCCCCGGTCGGCGGATTAACCGGTGTGGCAAAGGGGTCGAGGCGCGATAACTGGCTGTACTAATGAAAAGCGGGGGAATATATTATCGCCGAGGCGGCACGTCTCACCCCGTTTTGAGAAGACGTCGCGAGGACGGAGGGCAGGCGGGCGGTGGCGTCGCGAACCGAACGATAATTCATTTTATAATTAATACCACGGCAGAACTTAATTAAGACGCAGCCGAGGTGTTTAGAGTTGGCGCGAGATGCATTTTTACGATACAAAGTTCATTGCGTCGGGATCACGGAATTGCTGTTACAATTTGCTCGTAATTATATGACTGACGGGAGACTTCTATCATCGCTTTAGAAGTCAGCAATATGATTGCGCGGAAGAGATTAATTAGCAATTAAAATTTCTATCTTGTCAAGTAAGTAAGAAAAATGAGAAATAAACAAGAAATTAAACGGAAATGTGCAGACTCGATGCGCGTATCTCTTATAACAAGATGTCGTAAAAATGTTATAAAAACTGCGGTAAAATAGTAAAATCCTTAATACGACAGTCTGGCTCTTTCTTCCGCGTACAGCAGATCTCTTCTTATTTATCGGGAAATGTACAGTCGCATTAATTACCACTTAATTATTAATAAGCATGGTTGGAATTATTACATCACATAGATTTATCTGTAAACACTTGACCATTTATTTATTACTAGGCTTGGTCGGTTTTACTGCTGAACTTAATTGGAGAATTTGGTTTGGACTTGTGACTGGACATTTCATGATTCCGTCTCCGGTTTTAAATATACGACTCAGGTCAATATTCATCATTATACACAACGGAATTTGTTATATTTGGCGCAACTGATATGTGTTTGAAAATGATTTTGTTAATTTCATATTCTTACATATAACTGAATTTTTATATTTGATGTGGTCGGTAAGTATTCAATTATGACACTGTCAAGATTTTTCCGCAATTTCTAGGAAGTTATACTGCGATTTTCACGTATCTACAACGTGATTTCCATGTATTTAGATCTCTGTTAATTTCTTATAAGATGTTTTAATTACTAATAATTCTTTTGTTCTGAAGAAGACTAAGTAAAGTTCAAAACGTTAACGGTTTATTTTTATTATTATGTTTGTCTTTCGATAAACTTGTGTTTAATTTATAACAACATCTCCCTCTTATTTTGCTCGAATCACGGCCTCGATTAACCTTCATAGCCTTTGCTTTTTTCGAGCGTATCAATTTTAATTTATTAATACGACATCTTAGCAACAGGAGAATCTAATAAAAAAAAATATATATATATATAAAGACAGTAGAAATAAATTCCATCATAATATTTTACATGATGTATCCGGTGTCGTTATTAGAGCGAACTGATATTTGATGTATATTACTCTGCTTCCTCTTCCGACGTGGATAGCAACCGTCGAGCTGAATTATCGCAACCCGAATATTACTACTGTCCCTTGTTACAATTGACCCTAAGCTCCTTTGCGCTTCTAGACATTCGTACCGAAAATGCAGAGAACCGCAAAGCGTTAATGCACAAACGCTTATGTTTCTACGAGCAACGCGTTTCTCTACGTACATGCGCTGTCAAAATACCGAGCATATGCAAAGCGTCGCAAAGCGAGAATACAACGGAGATGCCGCGGGACTATATTCTACGAATAAGCGGAGACCTCAACCTTTGGCACATCGTATAATGGAGACGTGTTGCTACTTAAATAAATAACACGAAACTTCGGAGGTAAGAAGTATCCTTCAAGACATAAACTTATAATAAGTATACGGTTATGAAGAAAAAAGGATCTCTCAGGTCTTCAATTACAAATCAGTATCTCTTCAGACTTATATATGATAACGAAATTATACATTCTGTGAACCATTCCCTTGACCTCCCCTAAATCGCATCAGAGGGGTAAATGACGCGCGATATTTTATTCATGGCCGCGGTAAAGCGATCAGAGAAATTGGAGATACCGATCGCGAGCTGCGTCTGGCATGACAACCGGTTGACGCATCGTGAAACGGAGGGATGTATGAAAATTCAATTCACGGGAAATGGGGAAGGATGCTCGCCTGCATAGGCTTGCTGCTGCCGCTGTTGCTGCTGCTGCTGCTGCTGCTGCTGTTGCTTGTGAACGGCGTGTACGTAAGTGCGGCTTGCACGTGCGAACTACGTAAATATATACGATACCTGCTGTACGTGCGATATCGGGAGACGGGTGCACGATACTGCCTCTCCCTGTGATCCTGTATCACGTAGCCACGCCAGATTTTCCTATGGAAGCGTACTTTTTCCGCGCGAGCGTAAGCACCCGGTCGCTCACGTGTAGAATTTCTACACGTCGGTAGTTGACAGGCTATCAGCGGTTCGTCATTACCGCTATCAGTTTTCCATCGTTACCTGGCGTGTCGATCAAGGAGGATCAAAAAATAGACCCTGGAGGATCAAAAAATAGACCCTCCTCAGAAATCTCAACTGCATGCGCTTAAACGGATTTGAAAACGGTTTTACTTAAAGTGACATTTGTAACTGACATGAAACTGACGGAAAACATGTTTACGATATCATCAATTTTATTATCAATCTCGTTCTGAGTAAACGTATTTTATAGAGTTCTGAGTAACTCCAAAATAAAAATATATATTTTTATTTTTACCTTTTATTCGTCTATGTTAAAGTGTAGAAATAATTTAAAAATAAATTCATGGGTTGTATACGAGGTACAGCGACAATACGTACAGCAAGATCGGTGCGCATTTCACTAATTACGAAACTTCGCGTGACTGCTATATACGTACGTACTTTCCAAACTAAACCTAATTATTTACAAGCCGTGGCAACTCGCTGCACTCGTTTCCTCCGCTACACTCGTGGTTTACGTTGTTTCTTCCCTCACTGTTATCGGCCCGGGACCGGGTTCGGATTATTGCGAAGTGCGAGAATGGACCGGGCGGCAGCGCAACACGACTTTTTCGCAACTAGAAACCGGCCCCCAGCTGCACCGGCCAAATTGAGTTCATCCTTTCCGAAGGTGTACCGCAAATTGAACGGCGCTCTAATGATTTCCCGTTTTCCCTGTGCGGTGTTTATGGTGTATTTATGGATCGTACGTGCCTTCCTGCGGCCGGCAGCATGTCCGTGCACGCAACGTATGTACGTAGCCGTAAACTGCGAGGGAGTTTCGATTATTTTCTCATCCATACTCTGCCGGCACCTCTCCGTATGAGACGGTGAGGTGTTGTCGGCGGTGGTACGGAATAAAGTAGCGGCAGTGATAAACGAGGTCGATAAACCGGTGGGACAAGCGTGGAAGGAAACTAAACTTCCGACGACGAACTTTATTAGCCTTGTGGGTCTGAATTATTAATATCGCGCCGCTAAAAAGAAAGCTGACTTACCACTCGACCGCATGAAAGTGTTTAAGGAGTCCGCTAACGATAATTAAAGGTAATAACAAAACCCATGAATAAACCACGAGCGAAGCGCTTGATTCATGATACTGAGCTGTAAGATAATAAATCGTAAAAGAGATGATTTTATAGAGATTAAATATTGAATATTGATTTTTCTTTCGTGAGAGAAAGTACGGTACTTTATTAAACCTGACTTATTACCTCACGCTACTCTCGTTAATTATTTGCTCGAGTTTTTTGTGCTTCGATTATTCGACCTTATTACCGAATCGATTCCGTAACGGAAAAATCACTTGTTGGGATTAGCGAGAACGTTGTGTGACGAGATTATAATGGATCGAACATCGATTAATCGTCTTATTTAAGAAATAAATGCGATCACCGGGTGTTCAAATAGCTCAGTTCCCAAGGCTCGCGCACCACGGAATGTATTCATAACTCAATAAAAATCGACTTCGCATAATGACATTACGTGTAGACCGGCATTAACATATCGTTAAATCAAAATGTCACGAAATTACTGGCACGAAATTACGGTTTAAAATGCGAAAGAATTTTCTCTGAAACTGAAGAATCCGGCAGCGCGGCACGAAGAAGAAATATATGTACAAGGTGATTCGAAATACGTGGTGCAACCAAAAAAGGGGTGATTTTATGATTCAAAATAAATTGAAATAATAGAATAAATTTTCATTGAATAAAGTCTCGTTTTTGTAAACAGGAACTTTGATAGTTAATTGAGTGATTAATATTTGACATAACGTTCTCGCCACAAACGTTCTATAATCTATATATGGTTTCTCTACTATCAGAACTAACTAATTCAATTCAGTTGACTCATGACTAATTCAATCAGTTGACTCTTAAGATAGACGAAAATGAATTTGTGTAAGACGAAGAATAATTTTATTTCTTGCAGATTTATTTCTCATTTAGTTGAAATATTATTAAAAATAATTGTTGGCTATTTAAAAAAAATTTATTTTATTATTTCAACTTATTTTATAAACCGTAGAATCACTCCCTTCCCAGACATATACCACATATTTCGATCCACCCTATAAGATTGTAAGATTTAAAAGAGCGTAGGCTTTTCTAGTCTTATTTTGTTTAAAATATGAATTAAGAAAAAAATAGTAGAAGGTCACGATGGAAGAACGAGCTGAACTCTGAATAAATGTGTTCAATTAATTCCTTACGTTGCGAATTAATATTTTGTCCTCGATCGTTCAGCCACCCTGGGATCCCATACACGTACGTATTATTTCCCCAAGAGTAACATGATCGTATGTCCTCAAATCCTATACGTGCAATTTCGAGTACGAGCGAGCGAGTGTATCTTTTCCAACAACGTCTTTTCGCTATACACATACGGTGATCCCGCGTACGGCATGGTTTATAGCAATAAACTGCTTCTAAGTTGCAACACGTAAGCCGATCCCGCCATCGAGAGACGCCGCTCATACATGTGTGCGTGCACGTGGATTTGCGCGTGCATGTGTCTGCGGTAGCTCCGAACGTGACTCGTTGCCCGCAAAAGGGATTGACGATGAATGGAAGGAAGTGACACGTCGAGTAGGATTGGAAGAAGCTTAAGCGGGGAAAGAGCCATAAAAGAGAGAGAGAGGGGGGGGAAGAGTTTCCTTCGAAAATGCTTTGAGCTTGCATATTTCAGACGCGACTTAGTCGAGTATATCTGTATTTCTATTTGCGTCGCCGGCCGAATTAGATACTATAGATATCACTATCTCTTCTCTCTCTCTCTCTCTCTTTCTCACACGGCGTGATTAAACGTCGTTATATTTCATTCTATTTCACCGAACATTATTTAAATACTTTTAGTTTCGGGACGCCTTCCAAAGACCGTATTTCTCCACAGATAAACACGCCCACTATTGTATAAGGCAAATCACGAGCGTTTTCGCCATTCGAGCCGGTATCGAGCCAAATACGTAAATTCCTTCTTAAATGGCTCATAAGACATTCGCCCGTGTCGGATCGGGTATACGAAGGGGATGAGAACGCCACCACGCTTGTCTTCTGATCCTCCCTCTCTTTCTCTTCCCCTCACTCCTCTTCTGCAACAGGGGACAACCAAAGCGCGATTATCCGACCGCGAAATTGTTCTGAACGCCACTTCCTGGCTCCCTTCCTGGGCCCCCTTCCCATACTCGTTTGCCCCTTCTATATCGTTTCTATCGCCCATCTACCAGCGGCATCAAACTACCCTTATATTACTCGTCGCCGAACCCTCTCTTCTCTTCCACCCGGCTTGTTGTTCAACCACCTTATGGAATATGGTATCTAAAGTTGCGACAGAGAAATTCGCGACCAAACGCGACGGCTGGAGTGCTCGCGCAAGGGTTGAAAGAGGGTTGTGACCAAAAGAGAAAGGGAGAGAGAGCGCCTCGTTTCAGAGGAGTGGTGAATACCTCCGCGGAACAACACAAAGCATCGCAAACAATGCCTGAGGATTTAGACAGTTGGCGCGATCAAAATGGTCAGGCGAACCACCGTCGCACCCACCCATCCGACCCACCCCGTTTCGCTTTCCTGCGTATGCATGCAACACGCTTTTGGTTTTATGGACGCGAGTGGGCGGAAAAGCGATCTTCTAAAAACAAAAAAAAGTGAAAAAGGAGAATAAAATGAAACGCGCGGTAACACGCTGGAAGAAAAATTGTTCACGTGGCCAACGAGCGGGAAGGGTCGCGATGAGGGTGGCGACCATCATGCAGTTGCAGCTGCGTCACCGCCGATGAGTCGACTCCTATTTTGGTTTTCCCGGGACCTCTCCGTTGCTTCTCCCCGACTCGGCGACTTTTAACAATCGACGTTTGCACACGAAATTAAATTCTGTATACTTGACAAGAAACATTGCTATATATTTTTTTTGATCCCTCAATATAAAATTCAATAACTAGAGATTTTAATTTTAATCACTTTTTCTCTGCTACTCCGTAAGAAACTCTGCGCGACTACTTGTATTGAATACGCAGAGCAAAAATCATCCTTCGTTTCCCTCGATTTCATGCAACGATAAATAAAATTACATGAGAAATCTCATCAAAATATATTAAGATTATGAAAATACACGCATCAGAGAAATGTGCAGCATTGATAAAAGCAATCTACATTTTTTTCACAAAAACTAACTGGACTTGCAAAGCTCACGAATTTTGCACTACTCACCATCTTTATCGATTTAAAGTACAACACGAAAATCGTTTGCTAGATCTCGGAAAATCGGATTGCTGTTTTTAATCGGGTTAGCTGTTACGCAAATTAATCACGAGAAGCAAATCGAGATAGCGTGTGTCGAACACAAGGGAACGGATGACTAGTAACTTTTCATGTTATCCTGGCTTAGATGTTCTCGCGCCCTGCCAGAAAAAGCGCGTTGCAAAAGCTCTTCACACTTCCCTTTTATTACTTATCACGCACGAATTACCCGGCGGTAGCATCGCGCACGTGTCAACCTTCGTAAAATTGTACGACAATGAAAAACTCATATTAACTTTTTGCAGAATTTCAAAGAAAAAGAACCAATATTAACTTTTTCGTCATATATAACGGGAACAATTAAACAGTTTTATTTCTCAAACAATGTGTAAAATATAGATTAAAGAGGAAGTTCATTTTTCCAAATTCTTCCGTTTTCAAATAATTTATGGGAAGGTAATAAAATATATTTACAAAACTTGACTGCAAACGAATGAATAAAACATTATTTTGTTTATATGAATACACTTCGATATAACGGAAAGATTAAACTGTGGTTTACAATCAGATTTCCCATTAAGTATATCGCGAAAGCGATTATAAGCGCTCTCTAATTATCTGATTATACACTTCAATTTGAATCTCCACTAAATTTTCCTTACGTCGAAATTCATTAAACTTTCCGCATCGCACGAAATTCTGGCATACCATTGAGACATTGACGAGTCTTAAAGGATATACACAGTAAGTTTCGGGATCACAAACCCGTAAGTTTGACGTGCAAATTTACAGGGTTACTGTAACGCGCTTCCTCGCAAAGTTACAACTATAATGCGAAGTTACTCCGGTATTGCCCAAGACGGAAAATCTATAACCGAGTTTTCGAATCACGTGTTCTCGTCTTTTCTAACTGCCCTCATTTCTGCACCGTTTTGATTTCGGAGCATTTTACACAGAAAAGTCTCGTTGTTCCAAATTTTAACAGAGAATTTAGAAGAACTAATTTTCTTTAATAATTAAATGAAAACTAAAAAAATTGAGAGATTGTCATTTAAGAGAACTATTTTAATAATTTTAATAATAGTTTATTTTAATCTTAATTTGACTAATCACTCTGTGTTTTTCAGTAATCATAAATTCTTATCTGCAAAGCCTTCACGTTGATCCATTAAGTGTTTCTGTAAATTCTTAGCATGCGAGAGAGATCAAATCTTGTCAGCCTTTATGTCAAAGCGGAGAGTCGCTCACTTGATTTTTATTCCGGGGAAAAGAAAGAATAAATATTCCATCACTGGGGACGGCTAAGAACTTCTCGACGACGACGTTGTCTATCATCTACCTGTCTGATCGATCGATCATTCACGAACGAATGCGACGTTGAGTATCACTCACATCACTCGTTTTCCTATTTTATACACACGTCGATATATATAATATGCGCGGTTCGCGCAGGACGTAGCCGGGGTCCCCGTGTATTACACGCGCCCGTATAATAATGATCGATAGCGATTAGAGCCGTCCATCAAACGGGCGACCTGGGTGTCGTCGATGTCGTGGGTGCGCGAATGCAGAAACAGGGGAGTATACGCGGGCATATCGAATGGGATGACCCATGTATACTTATACGAACATCGCTTTGCGCATGATTGATGACGAATCCCTCTGAGCCGGATCGACAGTTGCACACACGGATCCGTTGCACTTGCCGTTATTGTTAGTTGGCATGTCTCGGCGCAAGCATGCGGCTACAGTTGTCTTGGGAATCTCTAAATTCGTTATAAAACTCCTGTAACACTGAATTAAAACTAAAAGCGCCTCTTTTATCGATTTATTCTTGCCTCCCACTCTCTTTTTCGCCAACAGCGTTTAATTGATTACGTGTCCTTGCGCGGCTGTATGTAGATCTGCCTAAAAGCGATATGCAACATTTATCTGATCGTCATGTCAATGTTTCATGCATGGTCAGGGCTAGCGTATGAAACAAATACATCGATGCTTTAATCTCAACAAAAATTTTTGAGTTCGTAAAAAGTTAAAAAAAATAATCAGACAGAGAGACATAGGTATTCGAAACATATTTAACATGTATTTTTCATCGCTGTTTTCTGCTTGCAATTTATGAGATAATAACGTGATATTGGCGAAGTTATTGCAAACTGTCGACACTTAATGTATTAAATAAAGTCGCTTGGTTGAGCGCATGTGACAATTTTCATTTAAGACAAGATTCAATTAAATGATACTTTTACACAAATGTATTTCACGAAATTAATACCGTAATTCCAAACAGACAGACGTAGGAACATCTTGTTTATACACGTGTAAAGGGATTGAACATAGGAAGCTCCACTAAAGCGATTCTATCGATCAATAAGCGAGCAGTTCCATCAATCAGAGAAACGATCAAAATAAAATTCTTTCATTATGTTACATTATTATCTAACATCAAAGTGCATTTTGAATGCATCAAGTCATCTCTCGCTAAATATGCGCGCGAGCAATGCACAACCGACGAAATCGAACTCTGTCTTCTTACACGAGCTGTCTAATTGAGTAGGGGCACGATTATCGCCGTAACTCTAGGCCGATTGAGTTTCCGATAAAACAGATAACGATAATTGAAACACGCGTCTTTCGAGAGCCTCGAGAGATCGATACACGATTCAATTTTACTTTGGTGATAATCGCTAGAAAAATGTATAAGTAGGTAATTTAATATTTTTATATACAGGCAGCTCCGCTTTTTTATCGAATATCGTTACGATTAACGCGCTTTAGCTAAATACGGCTTCGCATTTTCCTGTTTAAATTTCAACTATATTTTTTATTTTAAATGTAAGTCGAAATTATCTTCGGCAAAAGCGAATCAACCTGTAGAAGTCGTTTATTACTCTCGCCGATTCTAATCGGCTATCTTCTTTTTTGACATGTATTTATTTTATTTTGTAAGCAGAAACATGATTATAATATTTGTTCAGGAGAATTTAAGAAAGGGTAAAATAAGCCATCAATCATGTTAGTCATGCAAGTATGAACAAATGTATTCATTTATTAATTTCTTTGCATTCTGCATCTATACGTTCATTTCGAAAAATTCTGTTAATTATGCCAGTGCGCTAATTAATAGGAACGCGACAATCGTCTGTCATTCCATTTCGCAGTGTTGCATATTTTCCTGTTCGATGCAGTAACAGATACATAATGCAAATGATAACAATTGTTTATCCGTCTTCTCTCAATTTCAAAAGGTAATATTATTTTTCGCAGTATTATATTTCTTGACAAAAACGATAAATAAACTTCGTGTAATTAAAAATTACAATAACTTTGCGAATAGCAATATTCAAAAAAACTTACTTAAAAATGTTTTTGTCACCGCTCTTACGTTATGTCTTTATGAACAGAAGAATAGTCGTCGTAGCGCTTTAGAAAACTTACAAAGAAAAGCGAGATTGTATATATATATATATATATACTATTATATATATTCATATAATTTCTAAGGTGGATTTAACAAGGTCGAAGTTAAACTTAGCGGTCGCATTACGTTGGATTTGTGTATTGAAACAAGCATCGACATCTTGCAGTCACTCGGGCAGCTCGGTGTTCAGTATTACAATCGCAAAGTGGCAACAAAACTGAATGTCTCTCACACAACAGTGCAAATACACCTCGAAGATCTCGGCAAGTATCTTAAACAGGGTATTTGGCTGCCATGCAAACACTCTCGAGCGATAATCTCCATACCGTCAGCATCGCTTCTTCTCTCAAAGCAAACGCGCTAAACGTTCTCTAAGAGGATTGCTACACAAATAAGGCTAAATAATGCCTGGACGCATTGCAATTGCGTTGATAGTTATATACTTGTCGTAATATATTAACATCAAACAAATATCTCATAATATCATAAAATCTTAATGCTGCCGTAATACGATTTAATATGCTGAAAACTAAACTAAAAACAGTAGTATATTCAGTTAAGTATTATAAATGTTTATAATACTTAACTCTGAATATATTACATATATAAAATTTGTGTCCCAAATACCGCGCTGTACTCTCATTTGCCCTATTGTCGTTTGATTTTTATTTCAATATTCAGAGTCCTTTCATATACATTGTCTTTTTAATTAAAAACAGTAGCTCCACATAAAGTAAAATTGAAATTTTGCGCAATTGAAAGTGCATTTTGCCTGATTTTAGATTAATATCTGTCTAAATAGACATTATTTATTAAATAATATTTTACGTAACATATATGTCTTAAAAAGCCACGTTATTTTTGTGACAGTCGCGTGTTCCTATCTTGAAAGGAAGATCTGCAAAAGTTTAATTAGACTTCTTATACAACCCTTATAAATATAACGTATACGCAGTACGTGAGATTTTAATAGCATTATACCGATGGGGGGCACGAAGTGCAGGTAGAGGAGAAATGGAGATGAAAGCGAATGGAGTACGTTCGTAGCCCGATCGCAAAAACTTTAATCGGTTTACTGGACTACCCAGGCGGACCGATGCGAGATAATTGAAATCCACGTGGAAAGCCAGGGGACCCTCCGGAGATTGCCATTAATTAGAGCTATAGATCACTCGGCGTGCTTTGTGACAACCGGCCAGCTCCTGAACCCTCTCTATGGCAATCCGCTCCCTGATTCGTCTTGGTGGGACGCCGTTTACCTGACCAGCACAGTAACATCACCGTTATAGTTACGTGCGCTAGCAACACACGAACCGATAGCGTATCTGGAATTATGTAAGGTACGCGCGGTATGATGTGGTACGTATCTGTAGTTAAGGAGAGAGTGAGAGAGAGGAAGGGATAGAGAGAGAGAGAGAGAAAGAGAGAGAGAAATGCCAATGTAATAAATTAATTAATTGCATTGGCGCACTCCCACGTTAATCTAAGTCAAGATATTTCGGATATCTATTTCTATTTTTGTACGAAACGTATTTCTTCGACACATTATACAGTATGTCTGATTTAAGTGGAAACGCGTAATTATTTCGTAGAAAATTAGAAATACAAAAAAGTTGTTCAGACAAAAGTTGTAGGGTTTAAAAAGATCTATTTACTGATGATATTAGTTTGACTCTGGGTGGCGTCGCCAAGGTCAGGACAAGGTCACTTTGAATTTTTTAAATAAAACCCCCTATTTTTTATTGCATATTCTTATAGCCCTTCTCGAGACCTTTTCAAAACATCCCCAAAAATTGTCTTTTGCATACGCCGTTCCGAAGATATGAAGCTTCAAAGTTTACAAAATTTTGACATAAAATATAAAATATCTCGTAAACTATTCATTTTTCGATAACTGTACCTTAATACTTTTATGCGTAGAATACTGAGATGAATCAATTGGTGCAAGGAAAACACATGGTTGCTCTTCAATGAATAGTTTACGAGATATTTAATATTTTATGTCAAAATATTGTAAACTTTGAACCGAGGGGTAAACCGCTGACCAAAATTGTGTACACCAATGCCTAGTAATGCCCAAAATTGGGCATTACTAAGTACACAAAGTACACAAAATACACTAAAAATACACTAAAGTACACTAAAAGTACGCAATTTTTGGGCATTACTAGTGAATTTTTTATGTAATGCCCACTAATGTGCCCTAGTAATGCCCACTAATGTGCCCTAGTAATGCCCACTAATGCCCCAAATCTGTACACCGCAATGCCTTCAGCGGTTTACCCCTCGCTTTGAACCTTCATATCTCCGGAACGGCTTATGCAAAAGACCATTTTTAGGTGTGTTTTGAAAAGGTCTCGAGAAGGGCTATAAAAATATGCAATAAAAAATAGGCGGTTCCATTTAAAAAATTCAAAGTGACCTTGTCCTGACCTTGGCAACGCCACTCAGAGTCAAACTGATATCATCAGTAAATAGATCTTTTTAAACTCTACAACTTATGTCTCAACAACTTTTTTGTATTTTTAATTTTCTACGAAATAATTACGCGTTTCCACTTAAATCAGACATACTGTATAATCATGATATAACATAATATAATATTTGTATATATATATATATATATATATATATATTATATATAATTATTAAACATAAGCGTCAAGTCAGCGATTAAATAATAAATTTTTCATTAAAATTACTAAAGATGAAATTAATGATAGAGGTAATGACATTAACAAAATTTCAATTATATAAAACTAACGAAAGAAGATAAAAGACAATAAAAATAATTTATTTCAAATTAAACTAACATGAGGAGAAGAGCTGTCCCAAGTTAATTTTATTACTTTCTTGGTACAGTGTAGATGAACCTATGGAACATAAGTTTCGATTCTTTGCAAGGGTTGTTGCGACAGAGCATGCACTGAATACGACGGCGTATGGGGAAGGTGAGGGGATCCCGTTGTCGCGCGGGATTCGTTATTATATCCGCTTTACCAGAGGTTACAACGCCATGCGCTCGTAGAAGCTCGATATCGTACATCTTCCTTCGAGCGACACGGATGTCTGCCGCGTATTACTACCGCAAGCGACATGGTACGGACAGGAAACCACGGTACTTCGTACCGCCGTTACGAGACGTTTCTACCGATTTTCCTATTCATGAATCACAACTGAATTGTATCCTTTCGCGTGTTACTCTTGGGGCGGAGTACTAATAACGCTTTCAACCCGTTTCGCGCGAACGAGTTGCGTCAGGTGAATGCGATGGGATTGTTTGAAATAAAACCCCTTAATCGTGCGAAGTTTTAATGTGAGAATAATCGTCGACGCGCATCTAATTGTGTCCCAAATAAACGTGAGACATTCATGCCCGATTTATCGCTGTGATTTATCTTTATTATTTATATTTGAATGCAAGTCTTATATAATGTTTTTCATATAAACTTTTTAAACTGTATATTTAATAGAAATAATGTAATATGTCGAAACAGATAGTTTTTTATAAAAGATGAAAAAAGCGAGAATTATTAATTATGCCACTTCAATCGATATGTTAATGAAAAGTGCAGGTTTCTTGATAATGTATGTACACGGAAAGAACGGTTTTGCTGAAATAT
>NJRL01000052.1:473688-487519 GCA_003063815.1 Aphaenogaster rudis
ATATTATTAATTAAACATTTTCCAGACGACTGAAACTTCAAGAATACAAATAAGTAAAAAGTTTCGCGTTTCATTAAGAATATGTACTTTACGTGTCCGGAATTTAAAATTAAGTCTTAATTAGGCAAACGTTTTTTAGCTTGAAAAAATTCGATAACGGCGCGAAAGGATGACGCGCAATCAAGTTCCTACACGAGAAAAATCGTTCGCGAAACCGCCGGGTTCCATGGAATCGCGCCGATCTTGCGAGATACACCCGGTACGCATGTAATAAGAACAAATTGCATCGGGCTCATAAACACTGGCTGGTAAGTGTTGCCGAGGAAGGGTTACTTGATGCTCGGGCAGCCGGCACGCTCGCTGCCATCCAGCCGGTGTTGCCCCGCCGCGCCGGGGCCGGGGCGCTCCATTCAGGCAGTAGGGAGAGTCAGCGACGAGTCAGACGAGCGAGCGGGCGCCAGTCTACCGTGGGCGCACCGCGCGGCACCACGTCTGCTCCGCGATCGTGTTTCTGTCGGCGTACGTCAGCGACACGTCCGGCACTCTTTAATTATAATTACGCCAGTACGCGTCGTCACAGTGATCACTTTGCCGCACGCGGTACTTTATATACTCGGGCCGCGGGCGGAGGCGCGGCAGTGGAATTAAAGGACGCAACCGGACGGACCCTCGAGAGTGTGTGTGAGATACAGTGCGCGTCGAGCGACGCGGTGCCGACCGGAAAGGATCTATCGGTGATCTGTGATTACATAAGCACGTATAAGAGAGGTATGTGTGCCGCATGCACGAGTGATCGTATCGTCCGCGACGTCGGGTGATTTTGATCGATATCCTTTACGTTTGTTCCCCGTCGACCTCGTTGAAGCCCAAGTAGAACACGGAAGTCATGATGACGTCAAAGTGATGTCATTTTAGCATCATTTTGACGTCATCATGACTTTTGTGTTCTGCTTGCCCAAGTAGAACACGGAAGTCATGATGACGTCAAAGTGATGCTAAAATGACGTCATTTGACGTCATTTTTGAGGTCATTTGGACGTCATAATGACTTCAAAGTGACGTCAAGGGCGTCATTTTAGCATCATTTTGACGTCATCATAACCTTCTGTTCCACTTGGGAGAGGAGGGCGTGCGACTTTTCGTGAATCTCGCCCGCGCGCGTATCCGGCTTTCCGTGAATCCGATAACGGTGCGTTACGAATCGGTGATCGATGCCCGATGCTCGGAGCGGAGGCGTTCGGAGCATCGGCCGCGCCACGCGCGTCGAGTGTGTCGTGTGCGGCAGATATTATTTTTCACGATCCCGCGCACAGATAGGTTACGCAAGTTTTTTCCTTGTGCGTTTGCATGAGAAATGAAAAACATCGTATTAAACAACTCGTGCCGCTCCGCGAACAGGCCAAGTTAAATCCGATATCCCGTGAGGGGTGTCACATAGCACTGCTCCATATTTTCAGGATAATGCGGCCGCTTAAAAGCCTCCTCCAAGTGTCTCGCTTAGCGCGACAAACGACGTCTTCGTTATTTTGTGTCACGTTAGTTCCGCGTTAGATCGCTACATCCCTGTCCAATTATAATGCAGATAAAGTGTGAAAGCGATATCACGTAAACGCCCGATTACTCCGTCCTCTCCTTTGTATAGTACAAATCGATGGTAACGAAAATCACTTTTTAATACCAACAAAAATTGGAATTCCCAGAAATATTAAGCGAAGGAGGTAAAAAGGAGATAATTTTATTTCTTTCATGGAAGCGAACATTTCCATTCATGGAAGCGAAGAGACTCTTTAAAGACGCGGTCTCGGTTGGTTCTTCAGATTAAATCTGACACTCGCAGGAGATTATGTTGTGATTGAATTAAATTTAAAATGCGCGAAGTGATATTAGATAATTTCCCTTGACTTCAGCAAATTACGTTACTAATAATTACGTTACTCGCTAAGCAAGGTGGCAAAAAGTTACGCTATTTTTACATTTTTAGCTAATTTTAATATATTTAAAATTAATACATGTCATACGCAAATAAAATATTGTTTATTTTGTCAAGAAATTTCTAAAAATATTTATTGATATTTTTCAAGATAATAGTAATTCCGAAAAACTGAAACGTATTATTTATTCTTGTAATTTAATTTATTCTCTCGGAAGAGAAAGATGAATTTTAAAAAAATCAAAGATGCCTGCGTTTTTTCTATTTAATGCTTAATCGTTTTGTGTAAAAATAAAAAAGATGGATAAGAGAACACCCATAATCATGAGATATACACGAATCTTCTTATTCGAAGTCTGATGCCTATTTCATCGAACATAAACTATGAGAACTTTCTGGCTGATTCATATTGTAAAGCAGTCACGCTCTGGATATTTAAGGTGATATTCACGTTTCATGGATATAAAACGGGAGCTTTCAATGTTCATTGCCAGTTGCACTGACTTGCTACAAATCATATTGAAACATTTCAATGGAACTCAATGGGTCTACGATAAGTACTTCGACGCTATATACATTTCCCGTGGAGACTTTTCTTTTATTAGTAATAAATCGAGCAAAAGATCAATCGACTCTTTTAATAATCGTACAAAAAAGATACTATATATATACATAGATAAAATGCTATATAGAAATTATGGTATATTATGACGCACATATACATTTATTATTATATTAAATATTGTTTTAATGTTGAATGCGAATATAATATTTTAACAAATATTTTTCATGCATAATACAACATGATTCGATCAATAGCTTTTTGTATATATTATAGTTTGAACTGATTAATGACATTCTCATGCATATTACAATCTGTGAATTAATTAGAATTTATTGAAATTTATATATTTACATAGTTTTCATAGTTTCATCTTTTTTAAAAATTAAACATCGAGAGATTCGGTCACCGCTTATACGTATCTTTCTTCCGATAACGATTTTTGCTTATCGTAAACTTTATAAATCGTTGACACTGATACTAGCTTTTAATATCCTAGATGATATCCTCTCTTCACGATTACAAAAGCTCTATATCAAAATATCAAGTGACATGTATATCGATTCTACATAGACAAATCAAGAGTCAGCTCTCTTTTAACATAATTATTTAGACATCATTAATCCTTCAAGTAAGATACAAAAAAGATTGTTCACGTTGACCAAAAAACAGACTTTTTACATAAATTTGGATTAAGAAGATGGTGATTTATGTTGAAAGTATGCAATCCGATTTCGTTCCGTCTCATAATTTGAGACGACTCAAAAATGTTCTCGGAATATATCATAATAACCGTAATTTTAAAGAATCCGCATGCCGATATCGTACCGTTTCCTGGGATTCTGAAAAACAGCAGAAGCCCACATTTCCGGCTCTAATGTTCGCCATAAATTCACGCGCGTCGCCCAATTTCTCATCATTTTAGTCATTCCACGGAAGATGGTCCAAGTGCTGTTACATTTATATCCTGATTTAGATTCGAGAATGCAAGCGCAATTCGGACCGTGTGTGTACACGAATATACTCTCAAAACTCGGTAGGATTATCTGAAATTTAAACAGCGCGCAGATTTTGAGCCTCGCGTCCTCCTCGTCGCAGGTTAAACAAAAGGGTCAAATTAGTTTGAATTCCCACGAGGCTACTTCTGCCCGTTATTATACTGACCGAGGCAATTCCAAATACAGTATGCAAATACCAAAACGCGTGACTTTTGAATTTGGGCATTCCGCATGCGTGGGGCACTGCGTCGCACACAATGCACGGGCGTGCTATTAACGGTATTTGTCCTCGACAATTGGCTAGCGATATTATCGGGGAAATACCTTTGCGCGAGCATTTAGTCAAATACTCGTCAAAGGGATGTATAGGGAAATTGTCGTCGGATGCCGGCAGCCAATCCGTCTTCCATTATCCTTCGTAGTCACCAGTTTCTCTCGCGATCCGTCATTCGGGGAAACGAAACAAAGTTACGTAACCAAGGTAGCGAGGCGAAACTTCATGCTAAATTGAAATCACGACTTAAGCCTCAATTTTCCTAACAAAGACATGCGTACGGCGACGCCGTAGGGAGGAAGGCAAAACTTAAAATCTCTTTAGATTCTATTAATTACGTCATTGCGGTGAATCCTGCTCGGAATACGAGACGGTGGCAATGCCATCGAGGGAAGCGGGAACAAAAGAAACCGCCTGGAATCCTACGGTTCTTCAGACAGTCGACTTTCATTACTGCTCCGATATTAGTTTGCGGATCATTAGTTATAGCGTAGTAAAACCGAAGATTGATATTGATTGCAGAAAGGATATTAATATCAATTTATGAAAGAAGAGGATTTTATATTTTTTAAAAAACCATTGAAAATACTTCTACGCGTTATAGGAAAAATATAATGCAACAAAAGTGTTTCGCCGTAACGTTTTCGAGGATTTCGTTTATATTTGTTTTTAAAGTATTTTTAGCGAATTTTTTTTCATGACGACCGAAAATATTTTGTTTGGCTATACAGTACGAACCTACTGGTAAACTAACACAGGAAGAAATATGGCATGAAGGTAAATACAATAGGTTACGCATATGCGTAGTAAATATATTTGGTGATAAACAGCTAAGCGAATTTCTTGTTTGTCGCAAATTGAAAATCTTAAATATCAATAATGTTCCCGAGAAGAGCTGCTGAGTTTAATAGTTCGACATTTCGGTACAATCAGATTCTAGAGAGATATCTTACCGGGGGGCAATTCCAGAATCCAGAGAACAAGCGTGAACTTAGTTACGCTAGAACCGCGGATGAGACATGTCAAACAATTTAGCTGCGACTGCAAAGCTATGAATTCTATAGTAGCTCTAATCAAACTGCACGGCGGCAAAGAACGAATACAACAAAGAGGACGATGCCTTTAATTGCGTAAAACGATTTAACTGACCGAAACGAATGGAATATACTCTGCAAACTCAATAAACCAGCGCGTACTTGCTATGTAAAATTTCTTAAGCTAGACCAGCATTCCTCTACATAGGGAGTACCTGAATCGTTACACTTCTGACCACAGATTTAATTTTAAACCCGCCCAGGGAATAGATCTTTGCCATCGACCGTGCCTTTCTCGGACGTCCCGTGTAGCAGGCGTATAAGCAACTACTCATGAAAATGCATAATCTCAAAGACACTCTCGTAACGTCAGACACAAGAAGTTTCGGGCTAAGAAGTTTCGCCGAAAAGTTTCCCAGGCTATCGACGGGATGGCCGAACACGAAATTTTCTCACCTCGTGGACGCGTTGACGTAAAAAGGATCTCTGACAAATTAAGCTGTATATACATGTTTCACGTGTCCATCAAAACTTTATTCTTGCTCAACTTTTACGGCGAATCGAGAGAAACCCCTCATGACAAATACGAGAGGAAGAAGAAGGATTAAAGGTAAACGAAACGGCGCAATCACAACGAAACTCGATAGAAGTCTAGAGGATAGAAGCGAATAGGGAGAGAGAGATTATCGCCGTAAGTGTGTGTAGCACGTTTACAGTTCAATCTGTGTAGCGTATCCGCTACAGCATATCGTGTCAGCCAAAAATAAAAGTAGCGGAGCATGCAACTGTGTTCCTGATAGCGTTTCTATCCCTGTCGGGCGCGACGTCTGCACCGAGATCGATACATAGCTACGACGAGGAGGAAGGTCGTGCGTTCTTTCAGGGTCCTTCAACACGGACGGGCAACTTTTGCATATACCTGACCTCCAGTTTCCGCAAACTGCTATACACTTCTATAGCCAGTATCGACTGTAAGTCTCGTTCGATCTGGTGGCTAGAAGTGCCGTATTCATCCTCGTACAATCGGAAGCTTCCCGGAATCGATAGAAAATCGCTGTCAAAACGATCTTATACCACATGCAAGATAGAACGAGATAAAACTTTGTATTTCCGATTATTCTACAATTTGAGATATCTTATGCAACTAGAACAAAAGAAAATCTTAATGAACTTTACATTCACGAAGATTAAATATTTTTTAACTTGTGATATCGAAATAATGAGATACACCTCACGCTTCTAAAATGAAAGAAAATCTTAATAAATTTTACATGCACGAAGATTAAAACACGCATCAAGATATCGTAATACCGTGGAAATATTATTTGTCATAGTTTAATAGGTATTAATGCAAATGGTTTTGAGGATAAAATTTTGATGCAGAGATATTTCTAAGAAATATATATATAATAATTGACCAGCAAGTAAAAACCACTTTGTTGAGCTTCTAAATAATTTTGTTTGCTGTTCAGCTGGGGGTCAGGTTGATGTAGAATTAGAATCAGCTTGGTTCAATTTAGATTAGAATCAGGTCATTAAGCTAATAGGTGGAATTGATAGAAAATCGCTGTCAAAACGATCGCCACATGCAAGATAGAACGATACATGAGATTTTGTATTTTCGATTATATTCTATAATTTGAGATATCTCAAATTATGTTATGAGGTATGTACCTCATGCTTCTAAAATAAAAGAAGATCTTAATAAATTTTACACGCACTAAAATTAAAGCACTCATCAAGATCGTAATATTCTAGAAATATCATTAGAGCATTACAGTTTAATGGATATTAAAATATGTAAATAACTAATTTTAAGAATAAAATTCTAATGCAAAAATATTTCTATATAATAATTGGGGCCAACAAAAATAGAAAGCGCAAACGCTTTGTTAAACGCTTCTAAATTTTGTTTGTTGTTCAGCTGAGGGTCAGGTTGATATAGGATTAGGATCAGCCTGGTTCAGTTTAGATTAGGATCAGGTCATTAGGCTAATAGGTGGGTCATGGATTATGTAATTAATAGTATGAGCAGTTCGAAAGTTTATTTTCACGATTAAAATGGTTAGTGGAAAAGCTTTTCTCTCAGAGATCGATTGTGAAATTATATTATTCACGCTATTATTATTAAATTAAATTTTATCATTAAATTACATTTTGAATTATATTAAATTACATTAATTGCTAATCGTTATTATTATTAAATTACATAAATTACATTATATTATCTTACTTTATATTCCCTTTTTAGTCATAAGTTTTATCTGATCTGTTATTACTATCAGTTGGATACGAAAGAGCAAATTATTTCTTCTTAAAGAAAGACTTATTTAAGGAGAGAAATGAGTTCAAAACGAATCGATATTCCAATTACATCAAACATAACGTTCCAGTTTCTCTGACGTAAAACTGGTGGTTTTGTCGATTCGACTGACGCATTTACTGGCAGATAATTTATGTGTAAATGCGGCGGTACCGCATTACCAAGGCGTTACCGCGAAACGTTCTCCAATAATTGCGAATCGGCTAATCGAACAGCGTGACACTATAAAAGCGGTTTATCCCCGCATCGTAACGCTCAACGCTTAAAGTCGCGCGAGATTTATACTTCTTGCCACGGAGATATAACGGACGATAAATTTAAGCCGGCACAATACCTAATCCGACAAGATGAAGAACTATTACCGGGCAGCCGGATACAAAAGCGAAAAGAAACAGATACAAATAATGTCGGAGGGAAGTTATATTGAGTGCCAATTTAAATGATAATTTTCGGGAAGCGGAATTTTTTCCCTTATCCTTGGAGATATTTCGCAGTCGCCGTTTCGATGATAATGCGCTTAAACGCGAAAAAAAGAAGACGTTGAATTATCGTGTTAACCGATGTCTACTGGCATTCGCGTTGGACGGCCAATGAATTTAAATACCGAGCTGTCATTAATTTGCGAAAAAAAAGAGGGCCGGTTTCTTGAACGTTAATATAATCCGAGATAAATATGACTTCGTTTATGCAATAACGCTTTCGAAGGAGTAGCAACAAGTTGTTAGACGCTTTATAATAATCGGGAACTTTGTTGCCCGTTTTGCGATAAGTTGCCCGTATAGTTCACGCAACACCGATACTATTACTTCCAGTCCGTGTACACCATCGCGTACACAGCTATTTTAAATATCTAGTTTCCGGTATGACATTATTGTTTACACCAGTGGTAGATTATATTAAATATATTTTTTAATACAACCCCTCTCTATAGGATTTTTTTATACATTTATGCCATCACGGAAATTAAAAATATACACGAAGGTAGAGGGCACGTTAAGACACTTATTTCTATAATAATTAAGACCTAAGACCGATCTCATCATTTCCCCCCGAGGGAGAAAATAATAAAAAGTAAGTATTTTCGCGATATTTGCCGACTTCACGATCGCACATCTTCGGCGCTAAACGATGAGATTTTATTGCATGAGATTCCCATGGGACTTAAAAGCGTGGAAATTGAACAAATTCCCCGACGATTACATCTCGATTCCCGGATTTTTATAACTCTAAAATGCCCGACGAAAAGTTTTATACGCGGGAGCTAAACTGAAATGCAAATAGACGAACTTTCGCGGAGGGAGAAGCGTAAAACGCGCGCGTTAATGAAAATCTAATAGCACGCAGGATCCCAAAAAGCGAGTTTGTTATCATACGTGATAAAGCAAACAAAGCCCGGAAATTACAGGGAAGACCGCTCCGATTGACGCGCGACCGAGTTGCGTTTGATAACCGCGGCTCTGCTATTCGCGAGCGTAAAAACACAACAGGGTACACATACCTACTTTATTCAATGCCGATCGACAGCGGGATATTATCGTGCATAAACGTGCGGTGCACGTCGCGCGCGCGAATATATATACGAACTTCCATTATGTACAGACCATCTCGGCAAATTCGCTAAGCCAGCAGCACCTCTCCGGTTCCATTTCGCTCGAGAAAAAGAGAGAGAAGGAAAAAAACAAAGAGTCGTACAGGATACGTACTTTCTGCGGAAGGACCTTGAGGTTTCGCGAGCAAAGGGATATCCAGATGGAATTTCATTCGCGCCTCGGAGAATAGCATTCGCGCTCGCGCACCCGCGCTGCGTCCGTTATATCGAAGGATAAAAGTTCAACTTAAAGCAGCGGCCGCCTTTCGAATGGCCCCCGCTGGATTTCGCGGAACAATAATACGCGCCGTGCCGTTCCCCGTTCTATTACGTGGCCTTCCATCATGGAGATTTTGCATTATAACATAACGGGAAGGTATTACGAACACGCTGTACCGTAGCATTGTGCAGGAATAACGATGCACGACTTATTTTCTGAGTTTCTTCCGCCGTATCGAATGCGATTTGCTATATCTCGCCCTTCGTTCCTCGATTCTGCCATTGTACTTGAGATTTACATGTACATTGTTATGCCTCGGCAAGTCGGCAAGTCAATATTTTTGCATATGTTGATTGTACAAATTAGGCTGAACATAAATGCTGAACCCTTGGCCGTGAAAGCAAAGCCGATTTAGTTTGGTTCAATTAATGCAGGATCAAGAGTTCCATGTGCTTTTCGCTAGATTAAAGCTCTATAATATATACAGAGATATCTGATCCGAGGGCGCTCAATTTAATCGGTTTGAAATTATATTATCTAACAAATTTTTGTATTGTATTTATCTGTTGTATAAATAACACAACGCGGTGTAAAATACTCCTTATAGCACTAAAAAGAAAATAAATGAACATAATTCAATAAACATATTGCAATTAAGAAGGATATTCAATAAACATAATTCAATAAACATATTGCAATTAATAACCAACTCCGAAAACGCGTTATTTAAACAGATATTAAGTTAGAATATCATATCGTAACAAAGGGAGATCAAATTGGAACTATATTAATTGACATTAATTTTGATAGCATTACCAACTACAAAAAAATTAGCCTCTCAGTGATAAAAGTTGCAGTCCGCTGAGACAGAGGAAAATGCAGCACTTTAAAAATTTAAACGGATTTTTCGCATTCATAGAGAGCGCAGGCGGTATCCCCTTGTATGACAGATCCAGTAAAGTGAGAAAATGGCAGGAGGGTCATTGAACTCTTGTACGCTTTTAATAATTAACGAGAAAAATCTCGCCGAGATTGCGGCAGCGATACGCGTTTCTCTGTAATTCAAGCAACACCGTTCCGCAAACGTATTTCTCCGTAAGCTCCTCTTTAAGCTGCATCGTGCTGTTTATGTGACCTCGCACGCCGACGAAAAAGCTCGGCCAAGCTCGATATCGTGTTTCTCAGGGTCTCACGAAACTTGTGCCGGGCGTACAATAAAGATGCCTTTCTCTCTCGTGGCCACTTCCCTAGACTTTAAAACTTACCGGACCGAAGTTTTTCCCGCGTAATTAATTACGTCATTAGAGCATTTTTTCATGTCACAGCCAACCGCGTAGCAAAATGCATTTTTGCTGACAGCCATTATCTTTTAACGATAATGTCAAGCGACGTGTCGTCATCCGAACGAAGAGTAATTATTGATAACACTTGAGCAAAATTCGATAATCAGGAATTTTTGCTTGAATTATTACTTACTTTTAAATCTTGCAAAATCTTTTTGTTCTCTTTTGTTATATGCAACAAAGCTTGAAATAATAATTCGAAACTAACTCATACTATTATTTTGAATTAAATGTAATATAATTTTATACGTAGATAGAGAGAGATATATATGCAAAAAAATGCGCCTTTTTTATTTTATTTCACATATACCTACACATATTAATTGCTTAACTCAATTTATTTCTTTTTTAATCAGATATTGTTACGGCTGATTTGTTTAACATGGTTTCATATAAATTGCTCGATTATACGTATTATATCGATCACACATATAGAGAATATCAAAGAAATAAAAATTTATTTAAAAAATAATAATACCGCAAATACGTGAAAAATAGTTGAAGTGTATCTAAATACATTAAAATATAAATTACGCTGTGATATCGAGATCGTAAATATGTTACACAGCATATGTAATGATTATCTACTTTACATCTACTACTTTGTAACTAAATTGCGCATTAACGCCATATTTCCACTTTGATCAGCGGCAAACGACTCGCTGGATTCATAAACGAATTTTGATAATGTTTCACTACTTTTAGAATTCAATGATACGCCACATGCGATGCGGTTTTACCTCAAACGCGCTTTATGCAAAATGTGTGTGCATACATTTACAATCTATTATATCTAAATTTAATATTAATACAATCGGCAGACGAGTCTTCGAATGTTATTTTAGAAGCACCTTAAAGCAAACATAAATGACACAAGGTTGACTTTCGTGAAAGAAGGTAGGCGAAGCCTCCCTTGGTGACCCCGGACGGTAAAAGGAAAGCTAGTTTATTTACTCAACACGTACTGATATATGTTGTTTGCTCGCTATTCGCTTTTGCGCACGCAAAGAATATGAAATTAACCCTTTTTATCTGAATAGCAAGTCCAGCTCGTGACCATCGTGAATCAACAAGCAACCCCAGTTGAAGTTATATCACGCGTGCAATGTACAGTCTGCATAAATTATGAAACCAATGTTCTAGTTTTATTGGCATAATATAAAGCATATTATAACATAAATATCAAAAGTTATTTTGAATTTTCGAAAATGATTGATGCACTCAACGTTATTGTCGTTTCTTAAATATCAAGAGAAGATTCTTCCAAAAGTATAAATTGACACTTATAACGAGGGCAAGTTCCATTTGATTTAAACTTTTCAGAAACGAGAGATAATTTAACATTTAACAATAATTTATTATTGATGCGAGAATTCACTGGATTCACTAAATTTTAAACGTGACACACTTTTTTATCAGACTTATTTATGAATCTTGAAAAACATTATTATGTCAATTTACCAGACGAGATCTTCAGTAATTATATTTATTCATTACTTGTGTTCCTTTTTTGGAAAGATATCCGTAATACATATATAATTGCTTTACCATTTTGATGAATTTCGAATATTATATTATAAAGCGCAATTTGAAATGAAAAACATGTGTTTCTTCACACGATTCGTTAAGACCTCAAGTTTAAAATAGCTTCTTAAAGTTAACTCGATATATTTTATCTGAAATCATAAAATATGTAGAGAAAACATTTTATTTTTTATTTAACATTATTTAACATTTTACAGCAGTTAGATGATATTTTAGAATGTTCAAACGATAAATAATAACAATGTTAATAAGTGCCAATTTGCATTCGGAAATATTTCGTGCATAATCTAATTTTAGCATCATTATAATTTTGATTGAAAGAATGGCAAATCGATGATTTCTTCTTTGAAATATGTTCTCTAATTATATCTATGAATATAAATTAGCAAACAGAAAAATAAGATTAGCTTAATCATTTTATTCGATGTACAATTAATTTGTGATTTAAATTTGCGTTAATTTAGTCGATATATCGACTTGCAACTCTCAAACGTGTATGAACGTACATTGACTGTAGTTATTGCGTTTGTATTTGTATATATGAGATTTATATTATAAATCATCGACCTGCAAATTTTTACTTGTATAGGACATAGAGAGAGAGAGAGAGAGTATGAAAATTATGTTCGACTATTTCAGAGTTATACATGTTATACATGATGTTATAGTCGCGGAATTTTATATGTTCTGAAATTAATTTTTAATATCTCGCCGCATAATTAATAGTTCAAAGCGGTTAACGCTCGTATATCTTCATCGCAGTCCCTCGTGGAAATTTCGCGTTATCAATGAATTTATGTTGAGTAATGAATCTCGGTCAGTTATACGATGCACGTTCGTATGGTCGAATGTTATAGCGCCCGCACTGACTTAGCACGTTTTCCGAACTTGCTGTTCAATTGCTCACGAGTTAGTTAGATTAGTTCGGGACATAGTTGGCCCGGGGCCGTCGGCACTTTAGATTGACTTGAATATTTGACAACGCGATGACGACATATGCAATTCCCTAGGCAGATCTCCGCCCCGGAATACCTGCAACGGCCGCGATATTACAACGCTGAACGGCTCGCCCCCAAGTACGTTTGAGGGGGCATCGATTACACGGGACGCTGCGGAGTTGCACGCTGACCTACCTGCGGGCCTTTATGGCTCGCTTTTATACGAGTTTGTTTTACGGCATGCATAATAAATTGATGAGGCGCTGAAGAAATGCGGGCGGCTGCTTAATGCTTCAGAGGATTGCACACACATAACTGCGCTCGAATAAGTTATCGATTCTAAGTTACAATGTGTCGCGATAGATGGACAAGAAGATCCTCTTTATTCCCTCTATCTCTCTCCGCTTCTCTCGCTCGAACTGACTTTTCAGATTATTAACGATACGGTTTTGATACTCGACTGTTCTAATATCTCCCATTTACGTTTTGTAGAAAGTGTCAGCACATGGAATATATTAAAATTCAATGAAATATGAAGTAGAAGTATAAAAATCTGGGTAAAAAAGGGAGGGAACAGGAAATATCAAAGTTAAAACTAATATCCGTATCTCCATAATCGAGATTTTTATAATTGTTGTTTTATATAGCTGCATTTTTATCTTCCACAGCGACCTATTGTTACGTAAAAACGCACAGAACGGCTATTCATACCGAAGCACGGCGTATTTTATCGACGCTAGAGCGAAGTGCCATTATACAATTGCAGCTGCGTATCGATGTTATGTTGGTATTATCCCCGTAAACATCGCCATTTTTCCGTTTTATGTCCGCACCTGTTATTTATTATGATACGAAACAGGCAGTCCTATATCCGTTGCATGATTTTACACGGTCGGTCTTATCAATTATCACTTTGCTGCCGGGCCCAAAAGGTATTAATATTTTTAATTAATAAACACACACAATACAAAACATATATTCCTTCTGGCTTTTATATGTGGGTTTTAAATATTGTGATTTTAGCCGGTGTTACCTTTTCTATTATTTTCAGATATAACGATGTAGTAATACAGTTC
>NJRL01000052.1:495958-507366 GCA_003063815.1 Aphaenogaster rudis
CATGTCTAATGATAATCTAAATATATTCCAAATTTAGTCCAAATCGGTGAGCGCAAGCAGTGTGTGGTCTGGTCGTCAGACGACTATATAATCACAAGTTATCTTAAATTAATTAAATCCTAAATTACTCTTAATGTTTATCTATGTTGTCACTATCTCTCTCCATCTCTTACAATTGACATACGTCTAACTTTTAATCTGATGCAATGCGCGAATAACACGCTTGCTTAACCTTAGGTTACAACTATTGAATTTAGGAGAGCACCTTTATTTGCTCATCTCAGGCAAATATTAATATTTTTCTATCCCTTTTTTTAATTGGAATGCCAAAGCTTGCTTAAGCAAACTATAAAACATAAAACACAAGTTTTTGTAACCACAAATAGAAAAAATTTATAAGGCTTATAAAGCAAAGGAGAATTTTTATATATAGTTACTTTTTATAATTTCTGCTCAAGTCTTCCAAACCCGATGGTTGTAACTTAGGGTTAAGCAGCGTGTTATTCACGCATTGCTTCAGGTTACAAGTTAGAATGACATATGTCAATTGTAAGAGATAAAAAGCTGAGACGCATCAACAAGTATATTCGAATTGAGAACGATAACGTGCCGTCTCAATTGCGCATTTCCGGCAGATTGTACGGGCCTTAAACGATATACGCACACACGAGTCCAATTTTCAACGATCCGAGTCATGAAGCCATTCGGCTCTAAAATTATCGATACCTCACACGCAAACATATACTCGTCGACGTATAATTTCAACGTACATATATACCCATCTTTAAACGGATTGCAACTCCAACGTTGCGAGCGCGACTCGACGGGGGTGGTCGACGTTATCTCGTATTCTGATTAATACGCTGCGAATTGGGAGGCTCAATTTTCATGCTCGGCACTGCGATATCTAGATTAGAATTATTTACAAACAGCCGACATCTCCGGGGCTTCAGGCAAGTTGGGCGTCTCACTACGATTACGATGCGACGGTCGCGCGAAGACGGTGATGGGGTCGGGGGGAAGGAGAATGTAACTGCAACGGCGAATTAATTACGCGCGACATTATCGCATTTCCAGGTTCGAGGCTGCGAGGTGCAGACAGTTTGGTGCGGAAGCTTCGACGAGGGGATTTTGCCCTCCGACGCTCGACAACGGGTCTGTTTTCTCCCTCCTCCGAACCCGTTCCCGCTGCCTCGTGCATTCCGCTACATATTTGATTTATCTGGAAAGTTGCTGCCCCAGGGAAAAGGGCATGTACGCTAGAATTGCTTCGGAAATACGCGGCAATCTTTTCCCGATCGTTGCTTTGTTCGCAACAACGCGTTATCATTCGTTCCGGCTGCTGTTCCAGCGCTTCTTCAAACGCCGCCTTGATAATGCGCGGGCGGGTCAGTCGACCGGAAAACAAATCATAATCCCGATTAGATTGAAATTCACTGCAGCGAGAACTTTTGTTCTCCCCCGCCTTGTTCTCCTTATTGCGCGCTTCGTCTTTTCTGTCGCGCAATTTCTCGTTTGTCCGCGATAAACGTTAGCTGTAAATAAAAATCGAGGGTGCCTTCGAAAATGTTATGAACGCTGCAACCAAAACGTCGCGCGGTAGTTAAACGCCGGAGGAGAAAATAACGGGTTCTGATCGTCATTGTGTCTCGATATCTTTAGCAAGGATTGCGCTACGCTTACTTATCATGTCTTTCTAGTAAACCGATTTGCGCTTTCTTCATTTCGCGGAGAAGAATTAGCGCCACACTTCTTCACGGCACTTCGCCGCGTCTTCTTTTCGAGCGCACTTGAGCGTTTCCGCTGCGACAAAGGGTCAATAACGAAGCGGCATTAACGGAAAATGGAATAATGAGAAATAAATTGCATTCTTCTCTGTAATATGGACAAAAACGAAATAAGTTTGTTCGTTTCCAGTAGACTACATAGACAAGAATGCTGATTTCTTAATTAGACAATGAAGAATTGTGAATGACTCTGAATTGTAACTGGTTATTGAAAAGTAAATAAGTATTAGTGTTAACGAATAGTTAGACCGCCAGTAATATTCAAACAATAAATTCAAATTTCGTCGACCCTAGGGTCGAAACGTCGTATGTACCGTTTTTAATTTGAAATATACGGTTGGCCAGTTGCTGTCGACGAAATTTGAATTTATTGTTTAAATAAGTATTATTTTGTATATTATTATTATTGTTAGATTTTTAAATCGAACGCTTAATAAGTATAAAACTACCTAAGTCTTTTACGTACCAAATTTTTTAAAATTATCAAGACGGAGCGTATGTCTAACGTGCAATTACGTTATCTTCCAATTATAGATTTAATATACATAGAGCATGATGTGCAATATAGTTTAATCCTAAAACCACACGACACGTCACACGCGTCATACGGATGATGGCGTGTATCATGACAGATCTTCATTGTTACAGAAATATCCGACGTAGCAACAATGTGTCACTGTCCAGATTGCAGATAGACCACACAAGATAGCAAAACCTACGAGGGCAACCTACGTAGCCCTGCAACACACACGTAAACCACACGCCACGATTAGCGAGAACAAACTAATTTCCTATCTGGCGTCCGGTCCACGCAAGTAGTTATATCTAAAGTCAGCGATCTCTTATCGTTATGTATTCCGTTGGCATTAGGACTCGCGTCGTGTTAGTTTCGCATGGTATCGCAATATTCATTGAAAAATTCGATCGCGGACATGTACTGTATTTATTTAGACAAATCTCCCCCCTCCCCAAAAAAGTGATACGTAAATATTTCAAGTACGCACATGCATATATGCATATCGCTAAAAAAGCTGCATTCATCTGTGCAATGTGACAGCGCTCTTGAATGTCGAGGATCAACGTAATAACGTTAAATAATCGGGTGTAGAATTACGCATCCCGTATTTCGCGAAACAAATGTTTCATTGAATGTAATTGTCAGTTAAAATAAAATATGTGATATCTTTAATTAAGATATTGATATTTGGAAATATATATACGAAGTGCACAATAAAAGATATTGAACGGACTAACGCGCGATCCTGGCATTCAATTTTTTGATGATTATATACGCTATACAGCCGTCGCGTAAACATGTAAATTGGGATTATTTGATGTTACATCGTTTTGCACACGGACAATGCGCCATGCAGAAATAACTGCGATTTTTACCGCGGGATTGAAACCTTCGCGTATACGGCTATATGAAACTTTCAATTTACTTGTTACCAAATGAATCGGTCGAAATGACCGGAGAGCAATACTACCACGCCTCCTCCCCCCATCGTAAACTCTATTTCTTTCCTACTTAATCTCGAGTTTCTTCTTTTAGCTCAAGTCCGAAGAACTCTCATTCAATATCGGAGCCAAATGTCGGGTAACGATCTCGGAATGTCTTTCTTCTAGTCCCTGGAGCACGCTTGGAATTCTACCACACTCCACTTTCACTACCCGAAAACTCACGAGTAATAAACTTAAGATCTATCCCAATGAATCTCCCTCACTTCTCCAATCGAACACGTCCGAGTTCCATTTCAAAAAGTCGCGAAAGCAAGTGGATTGATTCCACATTAAGTTTTAAAAGCGCGTAAAAGTCATTACGCTTAAACCTTGGATTTATTTCTTATCATCTCAAATTAACTTAATCTTATACTAAATATACCTATCCAGTAGAGCTATCATATCTTTTGAAAAATTCAAAACTTGAAGCAAAACTTCTGATATCGTCTAAATCTAGACGATATCAACTAAATCTAACTAATATTATATATCATTTCAACCCCATTCCTATATTAGTAATAATATAATCTTCAGCGATTATTAATTATTACACTGATCGATAAAGTATTTCAATTTGCTCTAACAAAAAGTGAATAATTGAACTTAATCTAATTAAGGTAATATTCATATTTTTGTGTATATAGATTTAAGTACAAGTTAATAAGACGGAAAATGAAATATTATTTTTTCGCGATCATAATTTAAAATTACCACAAATACTTTTTCATTAAGCTCTTCATTCGTACGTCATTATTTAAAGGTGTAATTAATTCCACTTCGTAAGCAAAAGAGAAGTTGAAAACCTAAAAACCAGGAACGTACTAATGACAGAAATTATATTTAACTTCGTTTTCCTTTTAAGTCGCATTCTTTTGTTAATCACGAAAATTATTCTATATATGAAGATAATTTTACAATTATATGTATTGAAAATGAGTGACACAGTTATTGCATTTCAGTCTTTTATTTGAAAATTAAATTTTACAGACTAATACATTTTAGTTTTGTGCTTTTTTGTAGAGTAATACGTTTTAAATACGATATTAAAAATCGAATTTGAAACAAAACAATCAAATAGTGCAGTGCGATAACATTCAAAGTAATTTCATTTTTAAAAACTATCTATACCTATACGCGTACATGTATAGAGTCTGCAATTCCTGTTTTTGTCACGTTATTGGTTGTAGCTGTACAACTTAATATATGCCTTAGGCAACTGCAGGAACGGAAAAACGCAGCTATCTCTTTTATGAAAAAAATATATATGGCGTATAGTATTTACATACTTTGTTATCTGTAACGTTTCCCGTAGATAAAAATTCATTTACTGCTCTATCGCATGTTTAACGGGAGAGGCAAAAAAGCTTTTAAAATTTTCATGTTTAACATGTTTAATATTTTGATGGTCAACAATATAACGGGCGCTACTGTACTGATATGTAAAAAGCTCGAAGCGCGCACAAAGGTCCATTATTTTTAAACTTTACTGTATATATATATCTTTCTACTTAATGTGGATCTTGCAAATTATAGGCTTGGCTCATTTCCGCTTCGAAACTTTAGCGGTTCAGTAAAATAGAAATTCATGCAAAACGCAATTGATTATATTCGGCAAGTATACGTCGCAGAAAACGAATTAAACCAAGTAAGGACTGTATCTGCTAGATATCGCTCTAATTTCTCCTCAAATAATTTTTGGTTAAATTTTTGCTCTTTGATATCCGACTTGTGACAAATATTGGCCACAAGCTCTTTTCTGTGGCGAAGCTACTTCGGCATCACATGTCGTCTTGTATGTACAGAGCGCATAAACTATGTGTCATCATTGGCGCACGTGCTCCAAGTACATTAGTCTCATTTCACCGATGGACACTTCCTCCCGGTCCATCCGGCAAAAGTGGTCGCGTCCGTCCATGCCACACTGCATCATCACCGCTCATGAAATACGACGCAAGTCCGAGATCCCTGCTATCATCCGTACTAAATCATCCCGACATGCTGCCCACAAGCGCGGAGGCTCTTTAATGTCTCTTTATATGCAGGCACCATTAAATTACTCCGATAATTACCATCTCCGTTACTATCGTGAAATCGCACTTGTAAGAAAACGAGGGCTGAGTCTATATCACGTGAAACAGCACGCTACTCGAATTTTTGATACTTCGAAAAAACTCCCGGCACGCGAAAATGTTGCTTCGCGCCTCGTTAATAGCGAGATACGATTCTCGGTGGTTATCCTCATCTGGAGCACTTCCAAACTATCGAGCGTGGCATCTTTACTTCGTAAACCAGTCGACATCGCGTTATGATAATAGCGTTATGAATAATATATGCGTTGCAGGCGTAGTAAGAGCATATTTGTCATCCCGCGTGTATATACCTCGCAATAGGGGTTCGCACGCCGGATATTGGTTATCAAGGGCGGCTATAATCATATGGGAGTTCGCCGACATTGCTATTTCAGCGTGCTGCGGTATGCTTTTCTTTGTATGCTCAAACGTGTGTACTTTGGATAGAAATGTTATGCCCACATTTCGTAATTCTTATATGACGGAAAAACGCGCTCTTTGACGAGACAAATTATTTTTCATTTATGACAATAATGACATTTATAAGTATAATATGTTACGATGTCATTCAGCATTGAAGACTTTCTCGAAAGTAAAACTGGAATATAAATCAAGAGGGAAAAGGAGTTCCGGACGTAAGAGATTACGTTTGATCTCCGTTAGCATGTAAATATAACAACTATATGAAATTATATAAATACTCTGAGACAAAATATTCCGCGGGTAAAAAGCGAAGTCTGGGTCCTTTGCGATCCGAATAGATTTCGCTCTGCCGCAGGGTATTTGAATGTCAATCGATTGATCTGAGTTTCGCCTTCGAATATATGAAGCCCAAGATGAAATATCCTGCGAAATATCCGCGGAAAGGCAAGACAAAGCTTGTGCTGCATCAGTCGATGTAGAGCGCAGATGTCGGTGACGTACAACCGCATCGATTGGTACACTTCACCGACTGCAGCACGGAGGGCTAAGAAGCTTTCGCTCCAACTATCGATGCAACGTACCGTATAAATGTCCTAACGATCTCTTTGTTTCCGAACCCGTAACGAGAAATCCGCGGAGCCGCTGACTTTTGATCCGGAGTCTGCAGATACAAGTAATAACGCTAAGTTGAATTTTACGTGTGTGTGTAGCAGGGTATTCACTGAATAAAATTAGAAATCCCCTTTTTCTTTTATTTTTACTGTCTGGATACAAGCTACTGTCACTTTTCGTACTGCTTAACTAACATTTAACTAGCTTTTTTAATTAAATAAACGAATGCCTCAAAGCGCAATTAACTTCTGAGTGCTTTAAAAAGTCTGGTTTTACTAAAATATATTTATAGTAATTTTACTAAAATACATATACAGTAATTTTTACAGATAACCTCAGAGCGGAATGCAGCTGCATGTGGCAGTTTTATAAAAATTAAGGAAAAAACTAACCGCACGCGTTATCGCACATTATATGTTCGTTGCTGATTAAACAATGATTTTGTTACGTCACGAGAGAATCTATTTGGCTTAATGCTATAACATGGGAGGGACTTCCCTAATAATCCAGAAATTAGCCGTCACAGCCACGCCCGCTCCTCGTCACGTACAATGTGGAGCCGATTATTATATGGTAACTAGAAATTAACAATGCTGACGAGCTATACAATAAATACATTTATGAAGTAGGATAATCGGATAAAAAGAAAATTTCATTATGCTGGGAATAAAGGATTACGAATTTTCATTACAGCATAATTTACATATCCAATACACAAATTTTTAATGAGACTTTCCGTTAAAATTTCAGCGGAACACAAACATATGCGGGGATTAAGTAAAAATTGATTGTTTGCCGCGTAATGTTAGAGGCGCACTATTTTTTCGATTTAAACGCTCGAGGAATATGGATTTAATCGCGGAAATGGGTGGAACGGAAGAATATCTTGAGCGAATCAATTGCAAGCGAATCGTTGATAGATAATGAGCGAGCTCCTCACTATCATCCGCCTTTATTCGCGCACCACGTAAAACGGACGCATCTATAGCGGGTCTTTGAGGCGTGAATTGGATCTGTATTTCCGTGCATCCGCGCGCGTTACACGAGCCCGTGCTAGTTGTGCAGCCCGGCTTAGAATAGAATTGGAACCGAATTTCTATCTCGGTACACCGTTTTCCAGGGCAAAAGTGGCTTTCCCGGCGGGCAAAAGAAAAACGAACGCGCGGATGTAAATCCTGCCGCGTACGACACGAATAAATCACCGAAAAAAACTTTTCTAGAAGTTCATTCAACCCCACCCGCCGACATTCGCCGAGGATAAAGGCGTTCTCCCCCTCCCCCCCTCCCCCGGCTCACGTGCAATGAGCGCACGGAACCCGCCTGTCTTGCATTCTTACACGAGAGCTCCCTGCATGAAACTCGCGTTACGATCAAGCGATCGCGCGCCACAATCGGTAACAAGCTCCTCATTATATTCTCCTTCCCCCACCCCCAAATTTTTCGATCTTCGACGCCACACATGCAGCCATTGCAGCCGGAATGTGCAGCCGCTGGATATTCCTTTCATTAAATTTTTTCCTTTTCATGTGTTTAAATCTGAATTTTAATCTTGAAATGCGCTATCAACCCTTTCGTACGTTTTACGGCGTACTTCGAAGGGAGAAACTTCGTCGGGGACGGTGATTGGCGGCGAGTCGGAAAGAACTGTCAGCGAGTAAGGACCTACGGTCGCTTTTTCTTTTCCTTCCCCGTCCGCTGCCGGCGGACGTTCGAGCGAACTTCTACCTTGGATGCGATTACCATTTTATCGAGTCTGATTTGCGAGCACTTTACACGAACCTTGTTACTGCATGGGCATTGTGAGCGAAGGGCTTGCACTTACTAGCATTGTCGTCGCTCCTTCAAAGATTTAGTCGGACCCGAGGTGGAAGCGTGTGGATGTAAACGTGTAAATGCTGCATGTAATGTAACTGCGCACACTTACACGACGTAACACGCTACACCACCGGTATATTCGGGCGTTTGTTATCACCAGGTACGGCCACCGATCGATCACGTCCGCGGCGAAGAAAAATACGGTAAGGCTCTGCATCGGATGTGCGACGTAACGCGCGAGAATCTTCTGCGATTGATTATGGAGGCGCCGGCGAACAATGGGTAAACAACGATATGCCGTTGAATTTCAATTTCGTGAGTCGATCAATGTTTACCGGCGTCTCACCGTTTCGGTATCACGAGTTCGCGTGCTGTTTGCACGTGACGAATGTACCCTCGGTAATACGCAAATATATCGATTTCAATCATAAACAGCGGTTGAATCGCACGAAGGAAACTTTCGGCAAACAATTGTTTCATTATCATCGCAAATTAATACAAACACGTGTCGATATGTGTATTATTACGGGAGCGATTCCAGCACACCAATCCCCGCCAGGTATAATTTCAATTTATCAGCAAACGAGATGTGTCGGTTGCAGATTCCGTGGATTTTGCGATAAACTTGCGGATATTTTCTCTAAATGCAAATATGATGGGCTAGAGGCGCAACTGCGTAATGCCAAACTTGCGTATTTCATTGAAACTTCGTTATTCGATATTCCTCTTAATTGCACAGCTACAAATAAAATTTCTGCTCTCCGAGTCGACGCGGACGAAAAGAACAGATCGCTCTTCGTACAGGTATAGAGTCATTTAACTCGGAAGACGCAATTATATTAAAACTGTCCTTCTGAACGATACGCAAATTTGCGTATCTATAATTGCGATAGTTCTACCTTTATTAAACGACAGCATTTGTCATCCAAACACGGCAAGTGGACCCTCGCGGAGTACCTTCCGTATATATAACGGCGCTCCGGCACGGTTAATAACAAGTTTCGTCGTCGTCGTCGAAACGGAGGAGATACGGAACACCGGCGTCCTATCGCGTCGCATTGTAAACTGCGAACGTACTCGTGAACTCCATCGCGGCACCTCCTCAAAGACGGTAGACGCTAACGAATGGCATGGAAACGAGCGCGTAGCTTAATCCGAGAGGGATCCCTTTTGTATTACCATACCGCTGAGTAACGGTAATAAAGATACGAGTGAAAGAGAGAGGGAGGGGGTAGCTGCGCTTAGCGTTTCTTCACCCTCGCCGAGAACGGCGGGGCGTTCTTTGCGCGAAAAAACCGCAGGGCAAATTTTACCGACGGCAATCAGGCGTAATTGCGCGCGGAAATGCAAAACATAATCACCGGCGGAATCCTATTTTTCCGACTTCTCCCAGAAAGCGACCGGAAGGGTCAGCCGGGAAGAAGAGGGGAGAGGAGGGCTGGTTGTGCGAGATTCGTAATTACGCCGCGTAATTAGCAGATAACAGATAGGCAGGCGACTATCCTCGTTTTTCTTTCGCCACACGTCGGGAAAACGTGCCGCCGTCATTGGGTGCAAAGCGCATGCCGCTCCTTTAAATCTTCCGGCGCAACAAAAAAAAGGGGGCACTTCTGCTAAGTGAATTTTAAAGCGGCCGTTAGCGGTGGAAATTTGAGGCTGTTGATAACGACCGCATTACGACCACTTTAAACGATCGATGAAATTTTGATAACGACATTCGTGGAATACACTGAAACAAAATTCTTGATAAACTTGTGAGATGCATTTAGTAATATGCGAACATGCGAACTTTAGTCATATTTAGTTAGATGATTGCGTTTTAATGTGTCTTGTTTCGTTAAATATTGTAATACACTGAGGATGATCCGAATAAATGGATCGAAACGTATGTAATATGTACTCGAAATCATTGCATTTGAATTAAATTGTTAAGACACTAATATCTTGTCGCGGCTCTAAGCCCCTTCTTTTGATTATTATTACCGATTATAATAATAATAACAAAATATTTTGTAATAATTATAAAAGAGTAAATTTTGTTTAGTTGAGCCAACACTAAATTATGTAACACTTATTATACATTTAATTGCTATTCTTTCACCAAGCCGGATTGGTGAAATAGTTTCAACTAAACGTATAATAAGTGTTACATAATTTAGTTGGCTCAACTAAACAAAATTTACTTTCTTATAATTATTACAAAAGTTGATAATTATTACAAAATATTTTGTTATTATTATTATAATCGGTAATAATAATCAAATACTTCAAAAAAAGTATTACTAAATGCGTCTCACAAGTTTACCAAGAATTTTTTTTTCAGTGTACCAAGGCAGAAGTGAAGAAACGTCCACAGCTACAGGATTAACGGAAATAATAGGATCTATTAAAAATTATATTCAGCGAGATTTTTGGAATATTTAAATATTGAAATATAATAGAATACTTCGTATTTTTAATATCAATTTTTATTTAACGAAAACGTTCTTCGATATATAATGGACAGCTCACGTATATACCCGTTACTATATACACTGAAAGAAAGGCTTGGTTATAAAAATCCAGGCATGGTTAATGTTACCAAGCATCTTGGTGAAATAGTTTCAACTAAACGTACAAGTATTACATAATTTAGTTGGCTCAACTAAACAAAATTTGCTCTTTTATAATTATTACAAATGTTTATAATTATTACAAAATGTTTTGTTGTTATTATTATAATCGGTAATAATAATCAAATACTTCAAAAGAAAGTACACTAAATGCATCTCACAAGTTTACCAAGAATTTTTTTTAGTGTACCGAGAATTTTCCTCTCTGCAAAAAGAGCCATATATCTTCCCTTAACTAAAGACCCTTTTTCGAAACAAACATCCCCTTTTCGTCTGTCCGTTTCACTGGTAAATCGCTCGCAAACTTTTTCGGCGGTTCATACGAAACCCCGATACGTTGATTCGCGTGAATCCCTTGATGATTACCGACGCCTGCCCGTGTCCCGCGTGAAAATCCGATTAGATCCGGTTTAAAATCGATGGTGACCAGCGTGGGGATCCATTCGCGACGGACGCGAGCTGTGTACCGGCGAGGGGTAGCGCAGCAGTGGTGGGCAGTTTGGAGGGAGCGTGTTTGAGCCCGGTCGAAGGGTGGATAGTGTGTGGACGGAAGGAGATGGGAAGAGAAGGATAGAGAGAGAGAGAGAGAA
>NJRL01000052.1:507466-529237 GCA_003063815.1 Aphaenogaster rudis
GGATAGAGAGAGAGAGAGAGAAGGAGAGAGAGAGGGAGAGAGAGAGAGAGAGAGAGAGACAAACATGCGGCTTGCAATTACCATTCATTACTTTGTTGGGGCCAATTGACATAACTGATTGGTATTCGGCACCCCATGCCACCCTCAAAGGACCCTACCGACCGTCACGAAGGGGGCTAATGCAGTTACGTTACGTCTGCGCCGCGAGCTACGTAGGTTTCCGATCGCATTGTCAGTGTTCGCTTGCGCCGTCGCATACGCAGAGTTAAATCACGAGATAGAGCACTCTTTCAAGGATTAATACGGTTTCGAGCGTGGCGAACATCGCGGATCGTAGCACGGGGACCCGATCCCGCCGGAGAGAGATGTGTGCTTTCGCTCTCTCCTCTCTAATTTATTTTATTTCTGTGTTGTTTTTCTTTTCCTTGTTGTCTTTCAGCAAGCGTAGCCGATTTCTAACCGCTAATTTAATTTAGAATGTACCAGGCTTTTCCCTCTATTTCTCGAAACTTTCCAACTTTGTAGCTGTAAGTGGATTCGCGAAACTTAATTCAAGAGGAAGACGTGTGGCAGCAATTCAAACGCTGCGATAATTTTAAATCTAATCAATACTATTGTATATTTATGATTGCTATATTGAGAAATCGATGGTATATTGATTTGTCGGTCCCATATGTCACACAAATAAGTAATATTTTATATATTCCATCAATCTAAAGTCAAAAATCTTTTCTCTCGTTGCAGAAGCCTTGCACGGCAGGATGGTGTTGCGACGTAGATATTCTGCGTAACGCGCACGGGTAACTTTCGAAGGGCGCACAAAGCCAGGTAAATAACAATGAGTCTGTCAGTAAGTAACTTTATAATAATTGTTAGGAAAGTAATATTTGCATCTCAATTACTATGCACAAAGTGTAGCGTGTGTATAACGAAATACGTTGCGCTCGCTGTATCCAATGTACTCTCTTATGCAAGTTGTGTTAAATCGCTATAACTCGCCGTTAATCAATCTTTCAAACAAAATTGAAGTGGTTCGAGAAGTTTATAAATAAATTCAGTTAAAATGAGATAAGAAGATTAAGAATCTAATTTAAAGCTATTTAACCCGAACTTTTGCAAATGCCCTCGATTCCGAAAAACGTAAACCCTAATGAAGCATCTCCTTTTATGATATTTTGTTTTCTTTACCTCTCAAAGCTCTTGTTCCACAAATTTAACCGACTATCGCAACCTAAATCGAAATCTTTTTCCTTGACCAAGCACTATTTCTACACGAAGTAGGTATACGAGGAATGGGAAGTCAACTGATAAATAGTTCCTAATGTTTCTCCGCTTCGGGTTTCTCCCTCTTCGTAGTACGACGCGCCGAGTACACTTACGTCTGCAAGAATTTCGGGCTCGCTTAGCTCCGTTCTCAAGAGAAATTCTAACTTACCGTTAAAAGAAGCGAAGCGAAAAATTCTGCTTCATTGCGAACGGATGACATTTCCCTTCGCGGGAGGGAACGCTTTCGGCGGCACTCTCGCGTTCCTTATCGCGGCAATGTGGAACCATCATTTCCCTGGAAAAGCCCTCTTAGAATGATCACCGAATGAAAGAACGGATATTTAAAGGAGCTGCTGGAATTGCAATCCGAGCGTCAGGCCATGCTCAAACTTTGCGGAAGAGCGCATAAAAGTTTATATAAATTTTAATTAAACGGTCCGTAAAGTAATTATCTCATCGAGCGATCTTTTAACATGCATTATCTTTACCGTAATTACGTAGAAGCTTTTGACCATACACTGAAAAAAAATGCACTGAAGAAAAAATGTATGGTTGTATTGTGATTGGACCAAATATTTTGATTATTTTAATAATCTAAATATTTGGTCCCCAATCATAATACAACTGAATGAACTATTTATGTTTGTGGCAGCCAATGACGTAGATTATTTTAATAATCTAAATATTTGGTTCAATCATAATACAATTGAATGAATTATTTATGTGGCAGCCCGTGACGTATACTTTAATTGAAGCAACAGCATTTTTTTCTGTGTATGTGTTTTACTGCTAATAGAATTTATATAAAATTTATTTTCGCTAAAAAAATCGAATTGTGACAGTTTATTTCGTGTTGCGCAATTCGAAACAACAATTTGTGTAACCAGAAAAATCCTATCGAACTTTTCCAAGGCATTTAGGCAACATAAACATTTAAAAGACTGTAAGACACCATAGCACCTCAAACATCGTTTTCAGACATCGTTTAGATATCTTTTAATGTTATTTTCGTTGCTATACGATACCGCCATTTCCACTGAAACGACGTATGTAAAAATTTTTTCGATATTTTATCAAGTGGAAGCTTCCCTTTAGACGTTATCTTATGATAATGCGTTCTCAGAAACGCATCGTGGAAAGAAATATATTTCGAAGTAAAGCGCATTCAGCACTGTGTGTAACGTTATTTATTACTGTGCGTCAGCTGTTTCTAAAGTCGACAGTGCAGCGTCTTTGAGTGAAACAGACATGTGAATCTTAAAAATATTCATGTTGAGAGAAAAGCCATTATACGGGCAGAATGCAGTATCGCGTGGTAAAATGCTAAGTAACGTTAACCGTAATTTTTTTTTACAATCGTAATACAATGTTTTAATTACAATTTTTTTAATTTGTACAATCGTAATTCTACTAATAGCCTATCTTTGTTTCCCTTGCTCTGAATATCGTTTAAAACGGAAGTGACTATTCGATTTTGTCGAGACTCCTAGATTAACGCTATTCTGTTTCTCACATAAACACCGTGGACAAATCAAGGCTTTGTCGCGAGACGCAATACAACACCGAGAATGGCACAGTATTGCACGTCAATGACAACGTTTACACGACCCACTTTACGCCGGCTTAGTGCACCAGCTTAATGTATCTCAAGTGTTAAATGTGGTATAGAGACCGTGATTTTACGCTGTGGTCACTACACCCGTGTAATTACGTGTCCGTACAAGAGGATGGATGTAAAACCGCAGCACGCAGGAAACGTGAAAATCTCGAATTTAAGAGTCTCCTGCTATTTATTACCAAAAGCAATGTGTTTGTCTGAGGGAAAGTATCCAAAATAAACTTTGGAAATAATATAAAGTTTATTTTGTCGATATTGATAATTTATATAGTCTAAATCTCTGGCAAGAAAAAACACATACACACATGTTATACGTGCCGCAAGTAATCGCATGATATCGAGACTCATAAATAAATATAGAAGTTTGAATAGTATCTAAATGATGTATGAAAAACTGTCTAGGGATTACACAGAAAAAAAATGCAACAACATGTACGTCTTTAAAATATTTGTATTGCCTAAACGCCTTCGCAAAGCACGACAGGATTTTTCAGATCACAAAGATTGCTATTTCAAATTGTGCAACACACGAAATAAATTGTCAATTCGATTTCTCTTTTTTTATCCAATTAATCCAATGTCGGGATGGTTTCCCTTCGCGCCACGCCTGAATACAAATCGACCATCAGCCGATGACTCTTATTGCAAAACGGCAAAACGATAGAAACGTACGCTTCAAAAGAGTATTCGATACGCACTGCATTGCACGTATCCATTGCACGCGTATCCCTTTTCCGCATTTATTTCCGTTCATGTCGTCGAATACACGCGTGGCGACGCTCAATGAACGTGTTAAAAACACGAGATATTTATAAATCGCAATGGAAAAGGCAATTGCGTTATCATATGTCAAAAATTCAGTCAATAATACGCGAGTAACATCGGCGGGTACAATGAAAATAAAGTTTAATTGACGCCGCGCGCAACAAATCCATGTGCCGTACTTTCATACGAAAGAGTATTTTCACTGAATTGTATTATTAACAAATATGTCACGTTCAGATCCTGGAACGTTCCGGCAAAACAACAACGTTTTGGAAATTCGCGAGGTAATATTCTGCAATATACAAAACGGCTAAGGATGAGTGACATGGGTCCGCGAAGTTTCAGCAGCGTCCTGAATTTTGAATTTCTTTGGACGGAAATGCTATTTGTATATTCTTTACTCAGGTCGATATTGCTCCTTCCCATTCTTCCAAATCCAATTAATAATTTAATTGCATTTGCACACGGACGGAAGAACCGTTAGCCACTACAGCGGATTTGACACATTATTATTTCACGGAAAAGCTAATTAATATGTCGACGAGATACGCAAAACAAAGCCTCATTTTCGCGACCGATCAATGATTCGGGACAATGTAATTATCAGCTCCATTTACACCATTGACAGTGATGATTCATTATCGGGTAAAAGTTGAGCGGCGAACAGACCATATGCGCCGCTATTTTTATGGAACCATTATGAAAAGCTTGCCTAATTCAGTCTGATGTCATTAACGTCTGCGATTCGGCGATAAATTATTCAGGATAATTGGATTCAGGGCGTGCATAAAATCCACTTAGTATATGGCGCCCATTCAGTAAGGGTAGTCGCGGCACATGCACATAAAAAGGGGGAGAGGGCGGGCTAATGCTCGGACAGAGATTATTTTATGCTAGGCTCTATGGCGCGCGTTGTAAATCGACGCTATATCGCGACCGGCCATAGATAGCGTGGTGTTTAATAGTTACCCATACAGCACCGTAATAATACTATTCGGAAATTGCTAATCCTGTGAGCTCGCAACTGTAATCCTAAAAGCGATGTAACATACTATAATTCCAAGTAATAAGAAAACGCGTTATTCCGATCGTTACATTTATCAACATCTTGACGCGTCAAACATTCGAAAATGTTGACCCGTCAATATCGTCTAATGGCATCGCTCAGATTGATTTAGTTTGATAGAATTTATTATCAGCCCTGATAAAATAAATCTGAGCAATTACATTAGACGATATTAACAGATACACGCATTTCCATTTACGTATTCCGTTCTCAGTTTTGTTATCCAGCGCATTTTAATAATTGCTTTGTCCGTTGCATGTCAGTTACTTCGTTACTTCAGAAGAGGGTCTTATAAAGGTCCGTTTGCAAATACGCCGATCTTTAACATCGCAGATTGCATTCGTGCGTCTTGTTGCATTATTAAATGAAACGCGAAACAATTTCTGCAAAACGAAGGCGCGCCTATGTACACCATTCTAGCAGCTGCCTTGCTTTGCAGTACATACGGCAGTACAAACAAACATTTTTCATTTAGAATACTTTTAAATATCAAAGAGCGCGCGTACTGGAGGCAAGGAGAGAACGCAATTCTCCGCGGACTGCCGTTGTCCGTATCGCGGACCGATTTCTGCTTGGACGTCTATCCACCTGCGGGAAGCTGAAAATAAGACTAGAGAAGTACGGAAGGAACGAGAAAGTGCACGTATGGAGGGATGAGAGTGGGAATACGCGAATTAATTAAGAGTTCATGAGTTATACCAGCGTAGAAACGGAGTATGGCAACGGTACGAAGTTCACTCCGAATATTCAGTCGCGGTCGCATGAACTCAAAGGAAGAAAACGGAGAAGAATAGCGCAGCTGAAGATGCAAGCACCGCCGATTCGCCGTGCTCTGACGTATGCCGGCACATTCACGTTATACATGCACGATATACAAACGAAACCACCGTAGAGCAAGAGTGGTGCATCTCTTCTGGCTGTCTCGGGGACGAGAGAATGGCGGAGAGAGGACTCCGAGACAGAAGAGGTTGAAGAATGTGCACTCAGCGTGATTGGTGCTGCGCGCCGGTGCATAGTGCCGGCTGTCGGCATGAAAACTCGAGAATTTTCCCAACTACTCATGTGCACACAGCACGAGGACGTGCGTGCGGGGTCTGCCTCTCACCGCGTGGCGTCTTAGCTACCCTAGCTGATCGAAACTATCGGCTTTCCTGTCGTAAATCTATTTTCTTCCCCTCACTCTGCTCTCCTATTTCCGTTCTAGCGTGTATCGCGAAAAATATGTAAGTTCCAGCAGTCTGCATCTCGGTTCAGCACACGGGCTTTTGTTAGGCGAACGATTTCATATGTACGTCCGAAATGAGATGAATTTCGACAATATTGTAATAATATTGATCAATGAAGATTTTAGTCTACAGGTTTCTCTCAAAAAGATTAATTCGGGAGATACCCTGACAAAGAGATTTTTAATTTTTTTGATGCGTGTTCTACACACCAATTTTTCAATAACACCCTTTTCACAGCAACCAGTATTGTATTTTGTTAAGCCGCTTTATAAAGGATATCGTAAATCAGACAGATGTCCAAATTCTGCTTGTCTTGTTATATTTGCCGAACAACAAAGCGAATTTGTATTGGGATTTTACAGGGAGATTTTCTAGTAATAAAATAATATTCAGCATGTTGCTGCTGGTTTATTTACGTAGATATAAACAACAAACAACGTTCGCAAGTTGTAATGTAAATCGGGCTGAATAAAGTACCGTCAGCATTTGTCAAAGGCTAATATTTATTGAAAGATCAGTCTCGCGTTACTGTTGCAGCCACCACAAAATCAAATGTTATCACGAAACATGCCATACGATTGTATATTATACAAGCCGCCATTTTGTATTTTGTAAGCGACGAACAAGAAAATACAGTATAATTAACTATTATTATATTTATTATGCTGTGAAATATAATATTGAAATATATATTAAACATGAGCATGCACGCGTGTAATTAGAATTTTTCATTCTTTTAAAAAAAAGCGTGTTTAATATCCATTTTAAAATAGATATTAAACGCGTCTATCTCACAAAAGTTATTCCTTTTGCTTCCATAATTGCAATAAGTAATACAAATAATTTAAAAAAGTTATGTTATTTTTATTAATTATAAAACATTTAAAATTAAATAAATTTCTATGTTTATTGTGTGAAATATTTCTCCATAGAATAAGAATCACATGACCTTTATTAATTAAAAAGAAAAGAAAATTGCACTTTTAATTAACTCACATAATGTCCAAGTAAAAATAAATATGCTTCATTAAAAATTAAGTGAAAATCTGAAACTAAAGTAAATATTGTATTGATTATGAAAAAAAATTCATAAAATAATTTATTATTATGAAGAAAATGGAATTAAAAGAATTCAATCCGCTTATCGTTTTAGCATAGATTTATATTGTCTTATATTATTACGTCGAAGAAATCGAAAATCTGTTTTAAAAATTATTTTACAAAAATATTTTAAACCAGAGCGCATTTATTATCAATAATTAATCGCTAATGATCAATCAGTAATATGATACGTCGGCAAATTTACATTTTACTAATTCCTGCTATAAAAAATATTTTTTTCTTTATATCTGCTTCATATTCACAGTTTCGCGTAAAACAAACTTCTAAAACGAACTTCATAAGTGACTTATATATGTTGCATACACATCCGAAACTTGGTGCTACCGGGTGGTTATCTGTGAACATAATATAGACAGGAGTTTACTAAACCAAATCTGCTGTGGTGAGTACAACGGAGGCCGAACTGGGCATAGTGATGCGAGTCGTATCGATGCGCGATCCTACCAGCATCTCGGAATGCACGCTGGGCGCATAGACTATCAACTGCTCTGGAATATTCATCCAGGTCCTGGGGTCTACGGTGACCGGCGTGTCGGCGAAGTTAACCATAAGCGCGACGACGGATACACCGTGTCGTCGCACCTAGGATTTCCTCGGTGACCAACGCAGTTTACAGGAAGCTCCGCTCGATAACGGGCTTCCTTTTCAAACGCGACAAAGATTTGAATACATTGTAGTGAGACATGGTTGCGGCCTTTTGCGCCGCCAAATTCAGAGTTCTGTAATTGCTGTTCACCGGAAGCCATGTCTCATTGCTGATAGAGAAGCCGGCGCTAGTGCTGTTGCATTGAAACGTCGTTCTTCCGGATCCCTCGATTTTAGATAATATCTGCAAGAGTATATTAAAATTGAAATAAATTAATATAATGCTAGTAAATAATAATATAATGCTAGTAAAAAAATGCCAGTTTTTTAGATATAAAAGTAAGACAATTTTTTTAGAAATTTATATATTAACGATGTTCTTTATAAGAAATATAATTGCATAAACAGTTAATGAAATTTAAAAAATGGCGTGATCAATCTTCATTAACATCCTCTTGATTATGAAGATAAATAACGCGCGCTATAAAATACAAATTTCTGGGACTAGAATTTAACATCTTTAATAAAAAAATAGCAGAAATTTAAATTGAATTATTTTTCGACAAATTAAATTAGGAATTTTAATAATACAGATTATATTGAATATATTTATATCAATTATCAATTTTTGTGCAAAAGAGAGAGAGCACTTTTTATTCGACGTAATGATATTATAAAATACAAAATATCAGACACACTCGGAAGTAAAATGGTGCCTTTATGGATATCATTTCAAATCTGCTAGTGTTAGACACAGGATTCTGTCCAAGTTTATCTTCACTCATGATACCTGTCAGGTCCAGCGATGCATCCGATAGGATCCTTGGTTTCCGCGTACGTAAAATTCCTATCGAGCATGCCGATCTCGTCGCCGTTGTAAATCACGCTCACGCCGGGCAAAACGATCGCCAGCATGGAAAGCTGATCGGCCCGTTTCTCGCCGAATCTGGAAGCTGCGCGACGATTGTCATGATTGTCGACCACCCAATTCGCGACGTACACTGGATCGTCAGGTATATTGTTCATCCAGCGATCGATGAGACGTTTAAAGTCGGCCGCACCTGGACTTGTTCTTCAAGTCCAGAATGAACGTAAAATTGAACGGCACGTTCGAGCCTGACTTGTAATACAACGCCAAGTCCCTGTCAGCCTCGGTCAAAATCATTTTTGTGTCAGCCGTTTTCGAATTATCCAGTAACTTTCTCCAGGACTTGAGAACTTCGTAAGTCTCGAGAAGATCTCGTGTAAACCTGATCCAAGGTTTCATAATCATCGTCCGGTATTCCTAGCACGTTTTTTCAAAGCTCGTTTAGATAACATGCATCCTCAAACAAGTGACTGATAGCGTCAATGCGAAAACTATCCACACCACGATCCAGCCAGAAACTCAGCACTTTCCTCATTTTGCGTTGCAACGTAACGCTACGGTAGTAGCGTTGAGATCCACCTGGGCAACATTGAACTGATGTGTGCAGATTGTTTCCGTGCCGAGTTCCATTCCCAGGCGGAGCCTCGGACGACACTCAACCAGTTGTTCAGTGGTTTCCTAGTGTCGTTTACTGTTCGCGCGTCATGGTAGATGTATGTAGTACTCGTCGTAGGGCTTGATCCATTGGACGCTTTTTCTGAACCATTCGTGCTCGTGAGAGCTATGGTTCGGCACGAAATCGAGAATTACTTTCAGCCCGAGGGACTTCGCTTTCGCTACGAGTTTGTCAAAGTCACCTAAAGTACCGTAATCCTTGTCGACGTCGGTATAATTAGCGATGTCGTAGCCAAAGTCAAACTGCGGGCTCGCATAGATCGGTGACAGCCATAGCGCATTGATGCCAATATTTGCGATATGCTCCAATCTGTTCGTGATGCCATTCAAATCACCTATACCGTCTCCATTACTGTCCTTGAAACTTCGGATAAACTTGGTATATCAAATTGTTTTTGTACCAATTCTTACCCGCTCTTTCGACTGATGCGGAAGTTGTTAGAACAACCAACGCTGTGATGAAGATATACGGGCAAAGTATAGTAACTGATTGTCGATTCTGATGCGATTTTATACTCTATACGATGAACTTTTAAAAAATTTATAACAGCAGATATTGGAATATTATTATTTTTAATAAATTGTAAGTCGACCTAACTGGCAAGAGATGGTATTCTATTAATTATCATTTTTATTTGATAATCTCATAATTGCAAATGATCGCATTCAGGAATTATTGATAACAATAACTTACATTTTTCAGGATGACGTCCAGATAATCTGATACTAGATAGTTTCTCTCTTATAATAATATCAAAAAGCATTATAATTATTGCAATTATATTAAAAATATTTATTGCGTCCAATAAAAATTTATTGCAATTATATCGGTGGAACTTATGTTACAACGAGTAAAACTACAATACAAAATTGAAACATTGTTTCGAGCTTATTTCGCAAAAATGCAATTTTACAAAATAGAAATATTTTATATGGAATGAATTAATTTGTACAAACGTATATAATGCAAAAAAGTTACGTATTTTAATACTGCATGTAGAAAAGGATAATTAAAATTGCGCTTTGATACACCATAGAACGATAGTCATTTTTATTTAATAATTCCGTTATGGCAACTAATTAAAATAATGTACTTTATTATAAAAAATTAAAAGTAAGAGAATACATTTAATATTGTAGTAGCGACAAAGGAAAATTAATTATTAAGATAACAAGAGACAACTGAGTTAAGAATCCAATGAATATTGTTTTAGTATGACTTTACATTATCTTATATACTATAGGGCAATCAAAAAATTACTCATATTTCGGTTAAAATAAAATTTATTCTGTCAAACAAGAATGCACATTTTATAAATAAATAGGCACTAATTACATGGATTTTAAATACAATGATTTTCGTTGCAATTAATGATCATACGATAATGCCAACAAATCTACTTTTAATCGTTTCCTGTTAGATATAAGATATATTTCCTTCGAATATTTATTCTCAGATTTACACAAGACGATCTGCCCGCAGAAAAAATGTGCTTAAGTCTATATATTCGAAAGTTCGCTTTACTGAGGAGTTATCCGTTAGCACAAGATAAGCAGAAAATTTACTCATTGTCAAACAAATCTTCTGTGGCCAACACAACAGAAGTCGAACCGGGCAGATGGATCAAATTTGTATCGACGGGCATTCCTGGACGTAAATTGGAGTGCACACTAGGTGCATAGATGATCAACTGTTCTGGAATCTCCAACCAGAATCTAACGTCGACGAAGACCTCTGTGTCGTCGAAGTTCACTAGGAGCACCACGACAGATGCTCCGTCCCGCCGTACCACCCCTAGAACATTATCGGCAAAATTACAATTATAACAGTATAACGCAGTCTTCAGGGTTCCCTGCTCGATGACAGGCTTCTTCTTCAGCTGCGTCAAGAGCTTGAACACTTTATAATGAGAGATGGCTTCAGTTTTTTGAGCTTTTAAATTCAGAGTTTCATAATTGCTGTTCACTGGAAGCCATGTTTGATTGTTGGTTTCAGAGAAACCGGCGTTGATACTGTTGTCCCATTGGAAAGGCGTTCTTTCTGGATCTCGTGACTTCTCCTGATATCTAAAAACGCGACAATATTGAGATCAATTAATAAAAAGATACATCTTGAATATATTTATAGAAATTTATATTAAATGTAATACACTTCTTTTCAAGATTTATTATGATTGTTAACAAGATCTAAAAGATAGCATAATTAATTGTGCAATTTGATTGTAACAATTTGATTTAATTATTTTTTGTCTGACTGCCAAAATAGATAATCAGATTATAATATATCTATTATAAATAAAAACATCGTTAATTTTTTAACAGTTTTTATATAATGTATGCAGTTAATTGATTTGCATTAATTAAATTAATTATTAATAAACAAAGTCATACAAATCTAATAATATCATAATAATATCATAATAATCGACGTAATAACTTAAATATGTTTATACAAACTGATCAATAATTTTTACGACAGTATTTTTTATACAATTCAATACTTCTATGCTATTATCCAGATAATATTACAAAACGTATAAATTGTAAATGGAAAAATGTATTTATGGATTTCATTCGAAATATACTACATGTTACATAATGATACCATTCCATTCGGGCTCATCATTCGTGACAATACCTTTCTCTAGCGTTACATCCGGCAGGATCCTTGGTTTCCTCGAACGTAAAATACCTATCGAGCATGCCGATCTCGTCGCCGTTGTAAATCACGCTTACGCCGGGCAAAACGATCGCCAACATGGAAAGTTGATCGGCCCGTTTCTCGCCGAATCTGCTAGCCGCGCGATGATTGTCATGATTGCCCACTACCCAGTTCGCAACATATGCCGGATCGTTAGGTATATTAGCCATCCAACGATCGATATAGCGCTTGAAATCGGCCGCGATGGAGTTGTTGTTCAGATCAGACATAAACATGAAGTTGAATGGCACCGTCGAGCCGGCTTGATAATACATAATAGTGAGATCGAAGTCTGCGTAGGCCTCGGTTAGGATCATCTTCGTGTCAGCGCTCTTCGGGTGATTATCCATCAGCGCCCTCCAACTCTTGAGAACATCGTAAGTCTCGGGTTGATTTTTCGTGTAAATGTGATTCAAGGTGTCGTAGTCATCCGGTGGTAAATCAGGTCTGTTACTTGACGGCTCGTCCAAGAATCGGGAATCCTCGTACATGTGGTTGATAGCGTCAATGCGGAAGCCCTCCACGCCCCGGTCCATCCAAAAAGTCAGCACTTTTTCCATTTCTTCTCGCAGCTCAGCGTTACGATAGTTGAGGTCCGGTTGTCCAGCAACGAACTGATGCAGATAATATTGTTGTCGTTCCTCGTTCCATTCCCACGCGGAGCCTCCGAAACTGCTCAACCAGTTGTTTGGTGGGTTTCTTTTTTCGTCTACTTTTACCTCATCACGCCAGACATAGAACTCGTCGTAGGGCGGGATCCGTTTTATACTGTTTTGGAACCATACATGCTGGTCAGAGCTGTGATTCGGCACGAAATCGAGAATTACTTTCAGCCCGAGGGACTTTGCCTTCGTCACGAGAGCCTCAAAGTCATCCAGAGTACCGTACTCTTCATTGATATCAGTAAAATTAGAAATGTCGTAGCCGAAATCAGCCTGCGGACTAGCAAAGATCGGTGACATCCATAGCGCATCGGCGCCAATGTCCTTGACATGTTCCAACTTGCTTATGATACCTTGCAAATCGCCAATGCCATCCGCATCACTGTCCTTGAAGCTTCTCGGATAGATCTGATACACCAGACTGTTCTTATACCAATCCTTACCCTCTTTCTGGATCAAGTTCGAACCGTTGGTCAGAACGACCAACGCCGCGATGAAAATGCACGAGCGAAGCATAGCGACTATTTGACTTTGATCGCTCACTCCAATTGCTTTTATACTATACGACAAACTTCTGAAAGATTTATTGACAACAAGTATATGTTGTTATATTATCAGTTGATAAGCTCGCGATCACGTCTAATTGCATCCAGGTTAACTTACCAATTGATAACGATATCTTACATTCTTTGCAATGACGTTCATATCAAGTGATATAAAAATGGTTTCATGCACAACCGCTTTCATCACTATTACTCTTATCACGAAACGCAATAATCATTGCAACTACTGTACGCAATTACTGCGCAATTACATTCGATATGAAATTATTCCGTTGCTTTTATTGTCTTTACAATATGTAGACTTGCGAAGTAATACGTACCACCCAGAAACGCATCCGTTCAGCTGTTATAACTGAACGACAAATTTCGGGTATGCCCAACTAGAGGTGCGGCGTAAGTATAGCACCCGTGTCATGCTTCATCGCGCACGTCGCGCATACACTTCCCATACAGCACAGAACATTGCAATAGCATTGCAGCAATGTTTCGACAATGTTGTTATGTTGCTGCAATGTTGTTGCAACTTCTGTGCTGTATGGATTGGCGCGAGACACTGCCGTGTCTCTTGAAAAGGTGGTGCAAATATTTGCTGAAATAATCGTTACTTAAACTTGGCTGCAATCGATGCTGTTCCATAAAACATTTCGCGTCCGCCGCACATTTCGCGGCGTATCGCTGATTACACTATTTCGTATTACAAATTTCGAGGTAGCAATGCCGCACTATAGATTTTACCGCGAAGATCCCCAGCGGCGGAACCCGGTTGATACGCGCCTTTGCCGTCCGGCGCATCGACGCGCGCCACGAGAATCGATTTCGCCAGCCGCACTGTAGAAATTCGCGGAATTGCACGACCCGCGGGCTATTATAACCCGCTCCTTAGACAGGAAGAGATTTGCGGCTTTTCCCGCGAAAAACACCCGACCTCGTAACCGCCGCGCGTATAACGTCGTCTTGCAGTCCGGCCGATAAGATTTCTCGATCCGCGGCCACTTGAAAAATGGCAAACATTCAGACCCGCACCATCTCGCGTGCGCAAGGCGTTTATGCGTGCTGGCCTCGTAACTGCGCTATCGCGGCTTACGCCTAATTATACAGGTGGTTCGCCACCCGCGTTTCTTACTTTCTTATACGGCATCGTCGCGAGGGTCAATTTAATCTTTGCGCGACCGTCGAGCTTTCCGTCAGGAATAAATTTGCTATTACCGCGAAATAACGTTGACATCGTTGCAGGATTCCTTTTTTTTCTCTCTCTCTCTCTCTCTCTCTACGTCATTTTTCATACGCTCTATACGTGCGTCGAGTACTCGAATACGATATGAAAATTTCGCCTCCACCTGTAAAATTCAATGGCGATACTCTTTGAAATAAACTTCCTCTTATAATATGATAAAGTGCCATCGTTCAACATTCTCCGGCAGGATGCACTATAAAGAACGCGGTGAAAGTACCGATACAATAGGCAAGAGAACAATTCCCTGCAAAAACGAAGTAAATCGAGGTTGCAAAGTAATTTATCGTACATCGAACGCGAAAATGATATTATTATCTATGACGGGCTTACAATAGTTTATTTCCGGATTTTTATTCGACACTTGATAGATCGTGAATAAATCAAGTATATAGAGGAAGCAACACGTGAGTAGCGTCAAGTGTGCATCAGTGGGAAGATTCTCTGTGCGGAGTCTGGCACCATTACGCAATCTCGAATAGTCTTACGACCCAAGTTGCATGATAGGTAATTCCTGCTATGAATATATCACCTACCGTTTTACATGTCTCTTTGCAAAATCGTCTGATAAATGGAAAAAGTCTTGATAGAAACAGCCTTTTACATCCCTATTCCCTTTTGCTCTTACCCTCGGCAGCGTCGGATACTTTGAAACACTCATCCCGAGAAAGGCAACTCGCGCTCTTTGCGATTCTTTGATACATTCTATCGCAGCGCTCACGTTTGACATAAAACGCGTGTGTTAGATCTCTCAATGAAAAAAGCGAATATACCTTTCCCACGTGACATAAACACAATTTCAACCATTGACCAGTGAAAAGAAGGATGGTATCACCATTGCATATAAAAGATTAATGAAACAATCAATGAGGAGTTGAACATCTCCTTATCCATCCAACGATTTTTATGTATTGAGTAAATTGACTCTGTTTTAGTCAATAATGCGACGAATGAAGATGTAAGCTTCTGATAAATCATATGTAAATTGAAGCGGTAAAGATGCAGTTTTACACGATAAACTAGGAATACTTAAGTGGGCCAAACGGCGAAAGAAGTACATAAATAAGTAAATAAATAGAAATATTTACTGTTTGTATATTTATTCCTTTGGCTGAAGGAGACTCTGTAGAGTTAAAAATTGTACCCCTTTTATTGCAATGACTAATTATTAAAATATAGTTAATTTAAACCAACATCCTCGATTGCTCGTCATTTGACCCGCCTCAGTATTTATAAATAATTTGCGTTGCGATATCAAGCCGGATCTTCATTATTATTCTTATCCGATTGTGTTTATACGTATCTTCAGAAATTGCATTATATCTCCATTATTATTCTTATACAATTACGTTTGTACGTATCTTCAGAAATTGCATTATATCTTAATCATACGAAATCGGATAACTTCAACGAGATAAAAATGTTAAATCAACGAGTGGGAAATCGCGCGAGTTATGTAGAGAGAAAGAAGTAATAAAGTGACAACGTGTAAATTGGCCGCGGATTAAAAGCACAGACTCTAAAGAACATAACCGGCAAAAACGTTGCGTTTTGCGGAATAATTTACGGTTACGAATGCAGCGAGGTGGCCGGAAAATATTACCGTCAGCAAGAATTCTCATACGGCTACCGCGGCCGTGAAGTTTTGTCTCCGGGTGTTATTTATACGGGTAATTTTCTTCATGGCTTACGGCCAACTTAATTCATTCATTATCCGGGCGGACGATAAAGACAATTTCGCTGAGATGATACATCATTCTTATTAGCGGCGCTATTCCCATTGTTGACTTTCGCTGGCTCTCAAGTTTATCAAAATTTCTGGTTTGTCTCGCGATATTATTTATCAACCTTTCCACTAGCATATTAGCATACCCCGGGGAAATGTGTTGGCATAAGCACTTCATCTTCATTCGATTAATCTTATCGTACGTGAGTACCTGACGGTAAAACGTATTTAGTAATTTTCGACTAAAGTTACAACAAAAAATGTAGAATGCAGTAATATATTTTATTAATCTGATCTTACGACATTTGCTAACGAGATCTATTTAATTTCTTCTTTTTATGCAAATATTTCTTACTGTGATAAATTCATAGAAGGAAAAATACGCACAAATAATGCAAGAACAATGTCAAAATATTTAAAATATTTTAAGTTTATAAATAAATACATTTGAGAGACAGAGGAGAAACTCACACAACTTCCATTCCATACTAAAATCTCACGAAGAAGCAACGTATTAAGCGGTGTCTACAATGAGATTTTAAGTCATAAGATTTAACGTATCGACCAATCACAATCAAAATTGCGGTCTTACTTTTAGAATGCTCAGCTGTGATTGGCCGATATGTTAAGTCTTACGACTTAAAATTTCATTGTAGACACCGCTTTAGACAGAACAAAATAAACGGCAAAAAATTCCACGGTGCAAATTACGGCACGGGTCAAACGCGAGGTGATGAAAGGAAATCAGAACACGATCGTTTCCCGATCTCAAAAACGATACCCGTTCACAATCGCTGTCCTCCCGTGACGAGAGCCAATTTCCGCCGCGCCCGCGCTTCCATCATCTAATTAAAACGGGTTGTTACGGGAGGCGCGAGTTTTATTTGCCGCGCAGTTTTCAAACAACCAGCGCGACGAAGCGGCATTAAGTCAATTCTCGCCGTGAGGAAGCTTTTCACGATGTACGATCGTTTCGAAGGACCAACGCGACGTAGGCGGGTACTGGCCTGGCCAGTGCAACGAGGCCACCTTATGTCAGCCACCCTTGGTGCGATGGGGTAGTCAAACAACCTTCTCGCAGTTTACAGCCGTAATTAACTTCCCAGGTTATTAGCCCTCGTTCGTGGCGGCAGCGTGCTACTCTCTCTCCCCCCTCTGTCTCTCTCTCTCTCTCTCTCCTTCTCTTTCCAGTAGTCAACTCTCGACAGCTTTTCTCGCAACTCGCTGAATCCAACGGGCTCCGTCCAGCTGTGTCGGCAAGTTTATCTCGACAAACTTCTGCGAAGAAATGTTTTTAGGAGTTGCTGAAAGTCCGGGATGCGGGACGGAAACCATCGTATAATCATTCGGCATCGGACGGTAGAAAAAAAAGAGGAGAAAACTACACCGCAGATAATGGATGACTCTCGAAACTTCCTGGATTAGTCGAGATATGTACAATCGTTCGCGAAGAAATGGAATCGTATCGAATTAGCAAATTTTTTAAAAATTAAAATTAACATAGGTATATGTGTTGCCTAATTTTCAAATTCTATTGAATGTCCAAGACTACAATATCTTGTTTCCGTTGTGCGAGAACGGACGGCATCTGTTGCATTTGCGGGCAATCGTCGACAGGTAGCACATTCTTCTAAAATTCATGACATTCCTTCCATTTGCGGCGCGCGAACTTTCGTATCTAGATTTCACCGAAGAATACTCCGTCGCCTAACTTTAGATAAGCCTGAAGTGAAACTACCCGGACATTTTAACATAATTTAAGGGAGTTCCTTCGCGTCACTTTCTACATCACTTGCTTCCTCCCCCCCCCCAAAAAAAATATGAGTTTGAAAATAATTTGGTTATTTGTTGTATTTCTGCATCGATTGATCAGCGCTTATTTTATCGCGCCTCGCAAAGTGTACAAAATTTATTTGAAATTTCGGCAGGATACGGCACGGTATTCATCGATGTAATAAGTGTTATGGCCGCGTTACTTAATTAAACAAATGCACGCCCTTTGAGTGATAACGAGAGCGCGTAGTGAACAACAAAGGTAACATCATTACCTTGTATGAGATGCGAATTGTAATTTCATACTAATTAATCAATGGCTAAAACAATATTCCGAGAATTGCAAAATACATTTTTACTCAACACGCAATGTATATATTATTATCATTTATTTTCAAAGTTGTAGCAATGCAATTACAAAAATTGTCATACTAAAATTTATTAATACGCTTTTACAATCAGTATATGAACGACGTTTAATATAAACAAGTTGTAAATGCAATCTGTTTGCGATAACAATATTTGAAGGTTTTAATCCGTTATATGCGTGCAATATAACGTAACGTATTATTTATTGTATTCAATTATTTATTTGAAAATTGCTATTTTTGTATCCGCCCGCACATAAAATCATAATATATTCTTTTGTTAAATATATTCATTATTATTTATAGAACTTTAAACAGAAAGAGAGAGAGAGAGAATAAAACTTGAAAAATGCAAATTTAATTTCGTAATGTAATGCGCATCGATGTTACGACAGAAATAACATAGAGCATAAAGGGTTAAAACAGCTACAGAGAGCTGAAAAGGGATATTTCTGATTTCCGCTCGTGTCCGCTATAAAGCTAAACGTGACTTTCCGACCATTCCTCACTACAGCTCTATATACGTATATAACTCTTTAAAACTTCGTGCGCAGCCGGACGATATCTCGTAGAAGCACATCCGCGGACGTAATTCAAAGCCGCGGATCAAGTTCGCGGGAGATCTTTCATTCGTTTGTGCCTCTCCTTCTCTTTTTTTTTTAATAATTATGCACCTCGCCGACGAAGGGCGTAGACAGGTCGTCTCTTTCTAGCCATGAAACCCGGGACGGCTCCTCCTCGGCCGACTCCTTTCGAAAACTTTGCCGAGTCCCGATGTAAACGACTTCGAGACACTGTCTCGGCACCTCATTACACGACCAGCGCACGCAGCCGTTCCGTAGTCTCATAAAGGGAAAAGCCGGAAACTCTCGCGAGACGGTATTAGGCCGTGGAAGGCTTTTGAGTCTCGCCTGTGTAGAAACACGGGCGAATGGACGGAAAATAATTTTGCGGAACCAAGTATAGTCCGGTAACCGGCGTCAAATTGTAATTTCACAATGATCCTCATGAGTCCTCATCGCGCGCGAAGTAGCAGAATTCCCAGAAAATAGGAGGAGGAGAATGAAAAGAAGGGCGATATCTTCGAGTAGAGGGAAGAATTCTACCTTCGGAAATTACAGTAATTATAGGTATAAGCGGAACAAAGATTGCAGAAGCAATTATAAAGTTAGACACAATTAATGCGTCATCTTTTGGAATATTCAGGTTCCCTCACGTTGAATTGAGATTTTCACATTTATCTTCCCTGTCGCTCGAAAAGACCCACTTTATTAAATAGATACTAATAAAATTTCAATTAATACACTTAAATCCCCCTTCGTAGCTGCGAATACTTAATTATTACTGGATCATAAATGAGTGAGTACTCGTGACTCGGCAGAATTTCGGCCAGGTTAAAGTCGCGAATTGGATTCCGCCGGTGCGCTTTATCAAATGATCCGACTAATTTATGAGGGGAATTCCATAAAAAAAAAACGCAAGCGCCCTGCGAGATCCGGTGCAAGTTATCGATCCGCACAGAGCGCGATACTTTGACCCTCATCGGCGCTTTAAGCTCGTCGCGTGCCTTACGCCCCCGGTGATTACGACGGGGTAACGACAGTACATTTTGTGCGAGGGGGACGGGGTGGGAGGGCCATTTCGCGGCAGGATTTCTCGCGTCCGATAAGGACGAATGGAAATAACCGATAACACCCGTGTATGCACACTCCTGAAATACAAAATCGGCGCGCGGTGAATGGCCGCGGTATTTATGTCCTCGGGAGCGAGGAAGGAGGACGTCTTTCATCCGCTGATCCGACGATCGCACGAAGGAGTCTCAAGCCCGCGGATAAGATCGCGACGACTTCTCCTGCGAGCTTCCCATGAATCGAGTCACCGTCGAGGAACGCCGTCGGCGAAGAATCGCGCTTTAAGCCGCGCGCGATCCCTTTTGTGTCGCCGCGTTCGGTCGGCCCGGAAGAGGAACGACGCGACGCCGGAAGGAAGGAAGGAACGTAAGGGTGAGAGGACGCGCTGATATTTATGAGCCGCCGGCGAAAAATGTTTCACGGATCCCGGGGGATCGGCGCGGCGGCGCGGCCCATTCACACCGCGCGGCGATGCGGCGTCGCGTCTCGCCTCGCATCGTGCCGGGATCGCTTATCCTTTCGCGTTGCGGCGAACGCGCGGAAAAGAGAATACGCCGTCGGCGATCGCTCCTGCCGAATCGACCTGGCATGCACACGCCGAGAAAAACGATATGTTATTATATCAATCCGAGCGTTTCATTACGCGACGAGCTCGCGTTCGCGTTTACCATGAGGATCGGCCGGGGCGCATAAACCGCTCTCGACGGGGGCATTCCCTGCGATATTCCGCGCGATATGCAGCTGTATCAACGATAAAATACAGATCGGACGCGCGCGGAAAGCTAAAGGGAAAATATTTCTCTTGCATTACCGTTTTTTAAGGCGACGTACGGCGATACAATTGAAATTTTCAGAGAATTCCGCCGTGTCTGTCATGAGTCTTTATCGTCGTAGATACTCGAGACGTCGCGGATCTTATTGATTATTGATTATCGCGATCGATATAACGGATGCATTTGTACCATCGATATACAGGGTGTCCCATGACTCGAGGTCCATATATTAAGGGCGTGTTATTGAAGTCATTTAGAGTTGAAATTGTTCAATAAACATATGTCCGTAAATGCTTCCTAACAGAACTACAACCATTGAAAGTTGATGTGAATATTTGAAACACTTTCTGTCTGGTATTGTTTTATTAAGTCTTGACTTATTGTCTATTAATATGTCTATTAATAATTGTCTTATTAATTAATAAGAAATTCTCCTGGCATGGTGGAGCGAGCTTACAATTAGATCACTTTTACGCAGGGCAAGACAATTGGTATTGAATTTGCAGGAGATAATTTTGAACAAAATTTGTAGTACATTTGTAAATAAATAAGTTAAATTAAATGTCTTTTTTCTTTCCTTTTTCAAATATTCACATCAACTTTCAATGGTTGTAGTTCTTTTAGGAAGGATTTACGGACATATGTTTATATATTGAACAATTTCAACTCTAAATGACTTCAATAATACGCCCTTAATGTATGGACCCCGAGTCATGGGACACCCTGTATAATACTGGATGGAGCATAGGATCGACGTCATTTTGACAGACGTAGAAAGAGAAGGACGATATTGGGGTAGTAGCGACTCATGTAGATCAGGAGCCAAGAGGCACTTAAAAATTTTATTTACGAATGAGTTGATACATCTTTATTGAGAGTAGTATATTTACATAACACATATGGAGAAACCATATTTATTACTTTTTCATGTAATAATTCCGATTTTAACCACCGTTTTGCAGCGTTAACACACAGAAAAAAAATGCTGTTGCTTCAATTAAACGTCTACGTCACGGACTGCCACAAATATAAATAGAATTGTATTATGATTGGACCAAATATCTAGATTATTCTTTTAATAATGTAAATATTTGGTCCAATCATAATACAATTGAATGAACTATTTATGTTTGTGGCAGCCCGTGACATAGA
>NJRL01000052.1:543442-568076 GCA_003063815.1 Aphaenogaster rudis
AAAAAAAATGTGAACACCTGGGAAATATACTACTTGTTTTAACCCCAAAACCATCATGTCTCGAGTGACCCAACCGCCAGCCAAAGATTAATTTTGAGTCCAGAAACACGACAACGAACAGAACTCGGTCGTGATCGAGCTTTGCTCTCGAGAGCTGCAAAAAGCCACTCATATTAATTCATTAGATCCACTTCGGCCCGGTGCCTTAATAAAATCGCGAGTTCGTAATAAACACGTTCCCGTGATAAACACGTCCGCGCCGTGATCTCGCTCTCCACGTCCGGCGTAACGCGGAAGAGGAAAACGACGTGGAGGTCCGAACGGCGCATGAATAATCATCGTTCCGCCGTTCGTCGATATAGAAAAATAATTCGTCGGTCGCGAGAGCGAGACGAGTGATAAATCGAATTCGGCGTCGAGCGCATTCAGGTCGCTCGCTCGCCCATCGTCGATTCACCGTCTCGTCGCGCGAGGGAGGAGACTCCGTAACGCTCCGAGTATATACCAGGGATATACGACACTTAAAATATACGGCAGTCCGCGCAGCGCTGCTAATCGTAACGAGCGTTGTGCGCTGTGCAAATTGGAGGATCCTTAATGGGTGGCGCAATTAGCGATACCGATGGCATGTGACGCACGCACGCACGTACGTACATACACGCACGCACGCACGCGTCGCCGCCGACGGCGCCGCCAGATTTCGCCGGGTTACCGTTTCGCCGGTAGGTACGGTGTACTACCGGCTGTACGTGTCGTGGTGCACCGGGCGTACCGAGGCGAAAAAACCCAATGATCGATGTATCGAAAATGTTTGCTCGCAACGGAGAGGCGGGTGCGCCCGCCTCCGCTCGGCCGGACGGTCGAAACGAGCCGATACGCTTAATGTGCCGACAGTAACTTCGCCCAATCTGTGTCATCGATCGATGCCTCCCGGTCGGCTCGCGTGGATGCGCCGATAATTACGCGGATGCGATTCAAATAACCGAGATGATTGGCGCGAGGAAGGATATGTGCAAGTGCGCCTCGTTACTTCGCGCACCGGCCGCGTTTGCGAAGTATCGATGTCGGGGAAACGAACAGATGCATGTACGGAACAGATGCGTATATGCGAAGCGAACGGATCGTTACGCCGATCTCGCGTTTAACGCAGGAGAATTGTTACGAGCGGACTCGAATAAAAAGCGGCGAGTCTCTTCAAACGTCACTGGATTATCGCTGTAGTTTATGATTACTGAAAGATTCATGTAACAGAGTTAATTGATGATTAATGCATAAACAAAATTAATGCATAAACAAAAATATTGTGTTTCAATCAATATTGCGCTGTTGCAACAGTTTATTAAGTTAGTTATTTAATTATTTTTGACGTTGTGTTGATAACATCTCTGAAATATTATTAAAACATTTAATGTTATTAACTGTTACTAAATATGAAATATTGAACTAGAGAGTTTAGAATTACAATCAGATTTGACAATTGTTACTCGTGCACGAAAAGTACCAATTGAATGGAAATTAGAGAAGCTAATCTGTAGATTAGCTCTATTTGAAAGTGTGGATACACGACCGCAAATGTTATTTTGTTATCAGGCAGCGTTTATCGACAGCGACACCTGTTAGTTATCTAAATCGAATAATTCCCATGTACAGCTATTTAATGCTGGATATTAAGTTTCTTTATCAAGCATTTACCGATATTACACATTTATTCGCTGAGATTAAACAATCACAGTTTAATCTCGCTGACAAGCTTATGAAAATAAAAGTTTCGCAATTTGAATAATTGAAGCGCGAGAATAGGACGAATCTATAATTAATACCGTAATTTATTATATTTTATTAATACGAGTATTATAATAAATTGAGTTTATAAATTTGTACGAGGAAATATTTTCTATATTTTACATTATTTAAATACTGCAGTATTTGCAGTAATTACATATAACAGAGACTATAGTGGACAGGATAATGTGCGTTATTTGTGCTTGAATTATAGAATTTTTTAAATTTAGTTTCTTCTCTCAAATTTAATTCAAATTCAGCTTTCTCTAGGGTTTATACAATTTTATATTCTCCCTATCTGCATTTTTCGATAACATTGACTTATTTGAAGAGAACAATGATTTTTTTTTTAATTTCCAGACGAATTTTCTCATCCGTAAAGGATACGCTGTAGAATCTCGTTCACGAAGGGAGATGTGCTGTATTAATAAACTATACTTGGCGAATATTACCGCCTCTCTTGATTTCAACACTTTAGTTATCAATGCTACGTTATATAAACAACGTGGCACAACGCTAACTATGTACCCACTTGCTGCCGAATGGTTCACATTCCATTAATACGCAAGCATTCAGGTGGTTCCAGTACATACACATTATTGCAGAAGCACGTCGGTTCACAAGCACAAAGCACATATAGGTACGTCGCGATATTGTCAGGCACAGATAAACATATTGTCGAATTATTGTTTAATTGGTCCTTTAAGAAAAAATTGATACTCTACTTTTTGGGTACCGCACAAATTGGTAGATAAGAATAAAGAATTATAGGATAAAAGAAAAAAACACAAACAAATGATAAATAATAAAATATTTTTTTATTAATTAATCTTCTATTAACGGAAAAGCGGAAATAACAAATATTATAAGCAGATAAATCCTTTGATATTAAAAATGCAATCTTCCGAATTACTATTGCTGATGAAATATTCTAGCATCGGGATAAATATGTCGTGACTGAAATTGATGGCATGTTGAAAAGGTTGATAACTGGAAGTCGTTGTAATTAACAACCGCGGTGACTTAACCGGATATTACCTCGAGGAAACGGCAAGAAGTTCTCCTAAGGGTTAATCTCTTTAAGATTGATTGGACGGAAGAATTCCCTTCTGGCAGAGTAAGAATAAAACGATCATGGGCATTAGGAGCTCATTCAACTTTTAAATTCAACTTATATTGAATTCTACTTATTAAACTTTGACATTGCGGGAAGAAATGGAGAAAGTGCATTGTTATTTCCGTGCAGTCGGTTACAAATATGTAATATTATATGGGATCATATATTTGCCATTGCACGTGAAATAAATATGCATGTTATATCCCGAACAAAAAATAAATATATTTTTATAAATAAATGCGTAATCATAACAAGTTTGCTTACACAAAGACTCGTGTAAAAATTAAAATTCATACCACACATATTTGATGCAAAAATACAATGAACGCTTCAGTTTAAACTTTATCTTGTTTATCAAATGTTTAATTGTATAAGTAATAATACCTGCTACAAAAGTTGTAGCAGATAAATCGTGATAAAAACAAAATTTATTTTTCCATCCTGTCTCACGTTAATTAACGTGCGCACTATAGCGGTGGTCTTTCGTCGAAAAGAAAATGTAATTTTAAATGGCTCTTATAGCCGGTAAGATGCGAGTTAAAATCTGATTACACTTCTTCTGCTTGATGAAACTTAAAGTGGTGGAGCTAAATTACTGCTTAGACGGTGCTTAAAGTATAGCCCATAATCTGATCGACTGTCTCTTTACGCTGAGACTAGCATTTACTAGTAGAGTGGCTTTAATTAGACTTTATGAGACATAATGCACTTTTTCAGGTTTTAATTTTGAGATAAATAATGAAGTGTATTCACTCAATATCTTGTTCGATAAATGAATATATATAATGGCTGAATAGTATAAAATATAATAATATAACAATATAAAGTATTATCTTTCTATATATTTTATATCTGATTGTGTATTTAATCATACTTATAATATAAAGTATTATCTTTCTATATATTTCTTATAGTTTATCTTATAGTTATATAATTTTTATATGTTGTAATTTACTATTCTTTAAGAAATAATATTATGACATTCAAACTTTATGAAAATACTGGGTTTATAAACATATATACATAAAGCATACCTAATTCTCTCAACTATCGATTTATTCGAAAACTGTATATACAAAGTGGTATATATTTTTACATTCTAATTAATTTCCTTTCTTAGATATTCTCGCGCAACGCTCATGTATAATCTAGTACATATTCAACGTGCTTGAAATTTCCATTTTTTACATTAAAGCATTGCACCAACTAACGCCCTAATTCTGTCGCAGACTAATACTTGAATATATTTGAAGGTACATGGTCACGACAAAAAAAACATTACGGCCACACGAAACGCACAAAGCTCACAATGCTCTGCATATTTGAAGCAGTAGGTTGATGAGAGTGTCACGTAATCTTTTAGCTGATCTTACCCATAAATAATTCCCGTGTATGCGTATAACGATACACACACGCGTGCCCCTACGGTTTTATGAATGACCTAGTTTCAATTCCATACGGTTACGGAATTTTTTTTATTCAGCTTCATTTTGCATATACCAATACATAATTCATGCAACGTTCAACCCATACTCGACTGCCTTTAAATTATCATTCAATAGACGGCCTGTTCAGCGACGCTAAATTATAATTTAATTAATTTCAAACTTTACACGCAAATCTTGTATATTTTAACGTGTAGATAACTTTCCTTACGTCATTTAAAGCGATGCCGCGAGCTCGCGTAAGTGAAAATTGTGATTGTACGGAAAGTTCGGTTATGCAAAGCCTTCGGACATTTTCCTAGGTGAAACGAAAACGAATGCGTCGTTGTGGATCAAGTGTAGCGAACTGCAGTAAAGTGCAACGATGTTTGCCCGCGGGGCCGGAAGTAACGCGCGAAAATGCGGTGACGATATGCAAATCGCTACGATTTTGAACCTAGCGAACAATCGTAGTGAGCTCTAAGACTCCGTGACAAAATGCTTTACGCAAAACAGTTTTTAATGACTACAATATTTTAAACCCCTGCGCGGGCCACGTATATTAGCGACGTTTCGAATAAAGTTTCGCGGTTCTTATCAACTTTTCGCAATTTAAACTGGTACGTTGAAAGGTCAAAAAATATTATCCACTTTCCATATTAAATATTTCAGTATCCAAAGTTTTATACGTTTTTCGTGACCGCGGGTATAAAATGTCCCGTGTGCTGAAATACATTTTCGATGATTTTGGTAAATTACATTTAATAACGCGACGTGCTTTGAAGCAGACTCGTTTGACAACTAATGGAATAGCCATGCGCCCTTTATTAACATCGCCGCAAATGGAAAGGACGCTTAAAAATAATGCGATTACGGGTACGGATAGAAGAAACGCATGCGAAACAGTACTGAGGGACACGATACGCGCAAAGTGAAATAAAAACGCAGCCCGGAATGCGCGAGAACGTTTGCATTTCCCCGCTTGAACAAGGAATTGATAATACGGCGTAATCCTATTTTAGCGCATTATATGGAGAAAGGAAGGTAGACGCAAAAATCGCGAAAATGCTGACATCCGTTCCGTTTCGCGTGTATCGTTTCCGCGCGGTACGATTTTGTTCGCATGCGGGATTTACCCACGGCCGACTATAAGCCCAAGTAATACCCAGAAATTGCATTATTTAAATGGCAGAATCGCATGATTTACGCGCTCGCGCCGCGGCCACCAAATAATTTCCAATAAGAGCACGATCTCCGAACGCCGTAACGAAGTGCAACGGGCAAGAATCTAATTTCGCTAATACCGCGAGCAGAATGTCTCGAATCTTTTTTGCGACACCACCGGTAAGAGCTGGCCGAGAAATCTCTGCACGGCGCGCACAGCACAACAGATTGCGGTAAATAAAAACGTCCGTGAGGAAAACGCGAAAGTGTCATAACAGTGTTTTTCTTTCTCTCGGTAAACCGCTTACGTAGTGATACGAAAAGAGTGAGACGTATCTTCATCCCTTCTTAAATCACGCTCCTACCGGATTTTAAAAGGCAATCCGTATGTGTACACGTGAGAGAGAATGCTCGAAAATGTTCGTGACGCACGTGCGTACGCTACGCATTAGATTTAACGTTCGAAACACTCGCAGTATTTTCCGTTTACGTGTGCGCTCGACGACCGCACTATCCGCGACACGATAGTCATTACCTTTCTCGACCGCATCATTAATGCAGCGCGGAGAGAAAACGCTGCACGACGCGCACAATTAGCGAATAGAGACGCTGATTGGCAAAAAAAAACCGCTATTTTCTTTACGTCGTTAATCTATCGCGAAAAGAGATCGACAACTTTAAAACTGTCTTTAATGCAACGTGGGAATAATTTATATCCTGAAAAATAATACTGCGATACTCTCAAAAGGAGCACTTATGCGGGCTAATGCCGCCAATAATTTCGGATTACGGTAGTTAAGGTGTTTACCGAGTTACTTTAGGTAGTTCGCCACTAGCCGTAATTCACAGAGTCGCGCGATTATACGTTGCTAAATCCTCGGTATTATCATTTTCGCAAGTTAGCTTATAGAAGTGATTTATAATACAAGGGGTCTCCCCTACCACTTGGGAAGTACCCCAGAAAAAGCTCCCCCGTCGAATTTGTGTGGATTCACTCACTTAATTAACCTTAACCCTCCACATCCGGATCTCTTTTTTGTGAAAAAAAAATTGTACAACCGGTAAATGGATCAACATTGATTAAATCATTGAGATCTAACAGATATGAAACTTCCAAGTCACATGGCGTTGTAGAGGGTTAGTTTTTACTCTGCCAAGAAAATGGACCACGTAACGGGGATATAACTGTGTGCAATCAAATGTTATTTACCAAGCGTGCGTCGCATACTCGCCGAACTTTACAAACACGATGGCAAGACGATTCGAATATTAACTAGATGATATTATGAAATCACTCGGCTCGCGACAGCATCTCTTTGCGGGTTACCGTAAGTGTCATTGTACGACCAACGTCAACATCTGGCAACTCGCGGGAGTTCAATTTCAGCGGATTCAAGTGACGGACGTGCCGAGTGTACAGCTGTGGGTACAGAAAGTTTTCAGGAGATGGCGAACAAAATTAAAAGAGTTTTCAGCCCGTCGGACCTGTATGCGACAAAGCCCCGCTTTTCCACGATGGACACGATCGATGAGATAGTAACGCTGAAAAGATTTGAACGACTCATCTCAGGCACCATTTTCTACGTCGTTTCATTTCAACGTTAATAACACTTCCGAAAGATTTCAAGTTGATTCTCCAGCTTTCACGGATTTTCCACAAATATTTAAGCCGTTGTACTGAAAATTTGAAACGCGCTGCGTTATCTCAGGTAAATTTTGCAGATATTTCCGTTACACTGTTTGCGAAATGATATTTTCGCAAATCACCGTCCATCCGTTGTGTTCGGAAAAAAAAACAAGCTCGGTCATCAGAGACAAAAGCATATCGCGATTGTATTGCAAAACAATATCGAGCGCGCCTTACAGTGCAATCTAAAGTGTCAGAATTTGGTGAATTGTTTTAGTGTCGGCATCAATACAATCCGTAATTAGTGGGAAACGAACATCAGCTTTAACGGGACTATTGTTCGCTCGCTAAAGCGACGTTGAGCTGTAACAATGGCGCATCGTGTACGTGTCGTGCACAAAGTGCATACGTACAATGACTAAAAGAGGCACAATCAAACTACCAGCGGGCACAATACGTAAGTTACAGCCGCTAAGATTGATTCGTCGATACCCAGCACGTCATGCGCGATGCGATGTATGCCGAGAAATTACGACACGCATCTCCCGTATAGAATCCACAATAGCAACTACTATTGAATTGATCGCTTAATAGGTACCAATTAAGCCCACCGTTAACTAAGCGCGGTGCTATTTTTCACTCTCCACTTAAATAATCGAATTACGCTCATCCAAGTCATTTTGCATCGATTACGCCAGTCCGCGGAATACTTCTCATGGACGAATTGTTTCAACAGTGCGCAAATTCGATACGAAATTTTCCCTAAAACTCGCCCTAAATTAAAAGTACCCTCTAATCCTTAAGAAATATATCGCAAATCTGTTTAATATAACATGTTCTTGATTATCATACAGATGATTTTACTTACAATCACGAAATAATTACAATTACAATTACAATTACAATTCAGTAAAAGTTATGTAATTACAATTACGTAAAACATGTTGTCCGAGATGGGTATTATACGTTTCCGTCGGATAAAATCTAAAGATATCCCATCAACTTCAATTAATCTATTTATAATAACGCAGCTGTTCTCTTCGGGATGCAGCTTTCGAGAGAATCGCATCGTGAACACCGAGCAGTGAGATAAGATTCAATTGTCGGAAACGAGAAAGACGAGTATACTGGTCTACTGAATCCTATATCTGACAGAAGCTGCCGGCTCTAAAACGGTAATAAACTCCTTTCTCTTTACCATCTATTGTTTTACAGTCCTCCGCGTTTGGTGAGACGGCTGGAGGAGTGCACCAGTAAGATAGAACAACTGAAAGGTGATATAACATCGTAAACTGCTTAACCCTTAAGTTTTGCAATATTGTCGGCCATATAGTCTAACTCTAATGTGATTAAACCGTAAATTTGACGAGATTTTTAAATATAATAACCGTATCCGCGACAAGGCTTCCAAATATAGAGAATATATGATATTTTATCTTAGAAATTATGGAAATAACGTTTTTTGTATAATATATTCTCTCAAATATTTTATGAAACAAGAACAGTTCACAGATAGTAACTGGAGATTGAAATGTTCCATTAAACCATATGTATGTACGATATATTTTTTCCTAGAAACAATATTTCTATGGAATTATTCAATATATCTCTTGCAATAGTAAAACGTTCGGTGTTTCTAATAATTAATATGCTAGATGAAATTGAAATTCGTTTCTTTGATACAAATATTTAATATTCAATATATATATATTGAAAAAAAATACAAACGATATTCTTTCTAAATAATAAAAGTGGTTAGATTAAACAGTTAATTAAAATGCTTCTTTATAATTTTCTTTTTAATTTAATTTTTCATATCTGATATACCTGATTTCCAGACAGTATCAGATGATTTCTTTCTAAATTTCTTTTTAATTTTATCTTTCATATAAGATATAAGCTTGATATATATATATATATATATATATATATATATATATATATATATATATATATATAAACGGTATCAGATAATATCAAATCAAAAGAATTCAAAATACCAACCAGAACTCTTACATAATTTTTTCTTACATAATATTTTCTTACATAATTTTTTCTTACATAATATTTTCTTACATAATTTTTTCTTACATAATATTTTCTTACATAATTTTTCTGTTTCTTGAATCCTGGTAAAACTTGAAATTTATAAATCGCATTACAAAATACATTTATTTCTATCTTCTTCGTCGTACGTGTATTTTATGTAATTTTCAAGAACGTTCTTCGAATAAATATAATTAGGATTGGGAAAGTTATTTTGTAGAAGTAATTAGTTACAGTTACAGTTTTTTTCTCTGAAAAAAACAAATAGTTACCGTTATAAGTTACCGATTCTGAAAAGTAACACATTACCTACAGTTATAGTTACTCAAAAAGTAACGAGTCCTTACTTTTCAATTACCTTTCTGTTAATTTTTTGTAATGTTTATGTTTGCTATTTTAAATACAAAAATCTTACATATCTAACATTATTAAATTATTTTACTTATTATACTAAATATTTGGTTATATGCTATTTTATTTTATATACCTATAGTAAATCACAATTATTTTAAGAAGAATCAAAATACATTTAATATATTAACTGAATTAATAATTTATAATAAATTAATATATATATATGTATATATACACTTGGAATCAAAATTATGGGATTACTATTTTCCAGTTAAAAAGTTCGCCAAATTCGAACGGTTATAACTTTGCAAAAAATTATCGTAAACCAATGGTTCGGGGCTTGTTTTAAAGACTAAAGTTTCAACTTTAATGTTTATATAATAGCTATTCTCGAAGATGATTTATCACTGAGCACTTCATTCCGCTAAACGACCTATATGTTGATAAATTAGTTTGAAATATATAAAGTAATTGTAAAAGTAATTATTAAATTAGTTACTAGTTACCAAAGAAATGTAATTAAGTTAAGTTACAATTATAGATGGAAAGAAAGGAACAAAGTTAGGTTACAGTTATTGAAAAAGAAAAATTCTGTGTAGCTTCGTTACAAATAACGAGTTACTTCCCAAATACAATGTTCACAGCGATAAGCTTTTGAAAAATCCGCGTAATATTTAAGGAAGGATACCCCTGTACCAGAAATAACCCTTTCAATATGACAGGGAGCTTCAAGATTGCATGTGATAACGCAACATCAACGGGCACACTAATCTTTCGTAAGTACACGACGCGTCCCTGTCGGCGACATCGTGAGCACCACGCTCCTCCGCCTGAATTAATTAATTAATCGACCCGCGCGCCGTCGGACCGCGTCCCGCCGGGGAAAAGCGTTCTTTCCCCACAATTTCCCCGACTTCGCCACTTTCCAGCGTCGCGGCACGTATAAATCATAGAGCGCACGGTGCTCCCGTGGCTCGCATATAAATCAAAGCCTACGGCGCGGCCACGGGTGCCACTCTTTGCCGTCGCGGCGGCCGCGTATCTCCGCGACGTCGTGCACGCGTAGCGAAATTTGCATTTTCCGCGGAAACATATGGCATTGATAGCGGATTGTTGTTTTTACCGTGCGCCACCGCCGCCACTTCCGTCCGTCGTGCTCGAGCGTTTGCGTCCGAGCGATAACTTATTTCATCCCCGTATCGGGGCTTACGTGACGAGAAGGCGAACGGCGCTCCAGACATCGTAAAGCTGATGGATACCCTGGTACATCCCATCAACCAGTCCATCCGTAATTCGAACCACCGGATGCAGTGGTACCGTGCTTCTAAACGGATCAATTTACTGAGTGCTCCCTCCTCTCTTCTCGTATAATCCGCTAATGAATAGCACCGAATTTTAGATTCTTTAGGCTGCATAATTAATCCTCATTTTATTTTACTAGGCATACAGAAGAAAGAAAGAGACTAGAAGTCTATCTAGAAGTTGATATTTTGAGATCGTTTTTAAACGTATTACACTGAGAAAAATGATCGGATTACATGAACAAGACATATCTGATAGAATGCATTCTGGTGAGACGGAATAGAATTTCTGGTTGTCGTGATTGGACTCAATTTTTTGTAACTAGAACGTTTGAGAAACTTAACTATAAGGATTTGATTAGTATTTTCCAGTTGGATTAATAAAACTTCTGGTTGCACGTTACCCACAACGCACTCTAGCAGTTTTATTATTGTGCGAGTTAGGCGAACATTAACAAGAAATTCTGGTATATTTAACAGGAAGAAATTTATCATGCTCATCTGGTAATTCCTAAAAGAATTCTGATTCGTTCATTGTCCAACAGACTGGTTGAATCTAACAGAATTCCAATTAATGCAACCAGATTTTTTTTTTCAGTGTACATATGAGAAAATGTGGTATTGAAATTCTCTTACATACAGTTTTCACGGTGTTCATTGGTGATATTAATATAGAACATAAATTCCTTAAAAACGAAGTCGTAAATTCTCGCGAGCGGTCGCGTCGTTTTGTTTACTCGCTTGTTCACGGTTATTCGATCCGCGCCGGTTTCACATATTTTCTCCGGCCGTTTTATCAGCCAAGAAAGCTGCGCTGCGTACCAAATAAATAATAACGCGAAGTACGCCCGTCCCCCAGGGGATTAACCAATCTGCTTCCCCGTTTGAAATTAGAAACCTCGACTGAGTTACGGCACGAGGGAAAAAAAGCCAATTCCGATATATACGAATTTCCAATTCCCAAAGAGGCTAAAATACCGCCGAGTCTGCCTCTTACGTTCTTGTAATGTTTCTGACATTCCCTGGTAGTAGGCGTGAAATACGAGCGATGCAATAACGCATGATATATTCCGCGATTAACTGTGTATCATCACCATTACACAGTAAATTACCATGAGAAGATCGTAAAATTTGTAATCTAATAACGATAAGTACAAATAGGGAAAATTATGGAACATGTTGTATCTTGGGACATGCTAATTATCTTTTTAACAGTGACGAATATTTTAAGAATATTGGCAGCTTTATTATATCATTTCAGTCGTCATTTGTTTGTAACTTACTTAATTAACCGTGGATTCGATGCAGCCGTTTTTATTGAGAAAAATTTATTTTTGGATCTCCTTGTAAATATTTTTTATGTTAATATATTCTTTTTCTAAGTTTTTATAAGAAGTCTTTGCAAGAGATTCATATATATACTGTAAAATTCTGTGTAATTTCAGCTATAATTCAGTATATTTACAAAACTGTATTTTTAATGTCTACCTGTTCATTTCCAATACTCTTTTTTACATTGTAAGTTAAATTGTTATATCTCGGGAGGTATACCTAAGAGGCACTTTTAATATCTTTAGGTACAATGCTGGATCTTTGTTCATAAAAAGACCAACTTTAAATTAAATTTTATATAACTCTTTTTTAGTCTAAACAAAATTAATAAATATTTGTTTTTTATATGTTGTTTTTGAAACATTTGTATTTTATTAATTATTCGTTTTATTAATAAATCGTGTTATATTAATAAATATTTAAATATTTTTGTTTCTGTTGCTGATATTTATTGTTTTTATTAAAATTATTTCTATTACTAAAAATTATAGCATATTTATAGTATTAAAGCAGTTTCTTCATTCAAATTTGCGTTTTATTTTGCGTATATCTCCTGGTATAATCACTCTTTGTATTTAGGGACATTAGGGTATATAAATGGAAAGAAATAGTTAAAATAAAAATTAAGATATTCGAAAAAGCTGTAAATTTTTACTTAAATTGTATACCCACTATTCGTAAATAACATTTGAAAGTTAAAAAAATAATTTAAAAAATTCTAAAAATTAAAATAAAGAAGGTGTCCCTATGTACAACAATTTTTTCTATACGATCTCGGAATCTGTACACGTATCGTGGAAGTCCGAGGCAGTAAAATTAAAATAAGATCCTTTAAACATGAAAAAAAGAGACGCCTTTAAAAAAACATTCTAATTACTTCCTATTTTGTCTTTGATCGTCGCTTTAATGGCGGACTTCGCAAGTTGAAAGATTCATAAGAGACGGTAGATAGTTTCCTGTAGCCCCTTAAAAGCGAAATTATTTAAAACTTGGAAAATGGGTCCCCCACTTGCTCCCAATCCGCTTCGCGGTAAAGTCGATACGGCGAATGTTGTTACCATAAATTTTAACCAGAGCATTACTGTCGAAACGCTCTTACCATGGCTTTGCCGCGATCATGGATAAAAACAAACGAATTGAAGCTAAACGTTGGGATTACCTTATTTAACCATTAGGGAAGCTATCAGCTCGCTAAATTACACGTATTGCACCGGTGGAAATTAATACCGGTAACGTTCTCCATCGAACAAGAAGCGTACATCGTTAACAGGTTAATCGGCTATATATTCACGACGCTTGAAATACAAGCCAATTCTATTCCTGATATATGTATTATCGAGGTCTGCTAAAACATTTATAGACGAAATGATTTATGAAAGAAAAATATCAATTCTTGTACTATTCAATATAAATAGATTTACGAGTAATAATAATAAAACGTTATAATTAATAACCCTATATTTGAGATTTAAAATTAAATTTAGATAATATACTTGATATCAAATTCTTTCTACGAAATTAGTAATAAACTATTTCGACAATAAACAAACATAAACATCAAGTTTTAATCTTCGCGCGTTTTTATTTAATCTCCACGTAAAAATATATTTTATTCGGGAGAAAGGATTCATCAAATGTAAAAGCTAGGAGCTGAAAAATAAAGCCGAAGTAACGAAATAGACAACCAACGTAGATTTTCACTTCGACGAGGCGTCAAGAGCACGCCAGCAAAGGGGAAAGTAATTAATCCCTGTCCTGCCATTTAACAGATACCTACATCGAAAGGGTCGCAACGAAAATGAAAATCCAGCCGCCTCGCTCCTGAACGGCGGCAAATTGAGTCGAAGTTTCATTGTATTTTTTTTTTCCTTTCCCGTCCGCCCGCACGCGGATTCGTTTGTTTGCGCGGAAGAAAGAGGGAGATGGACGAGCACTTCGACCAATTCGAAACACAGACCTCACTCGATTCGTGCTCCACGCGCCGGCGATATCGACGACGGAAAAAAAAAAAGATCCGGTTCCAGTTGTCGCGAGAATTCGCTTCCATTTCAGATTTAGATTGCGATAAATGCACACGGCGGACTGTTCCTCGCGCCGTCGCGTCGGTTGTTCCCCGGTGCCCATCCACCCTGGTGGTTATCACGACCGTGAACCATCCCCGCGCGTCAAGTCTGGCGGAAACCCTTTCAGAAAAAAGCTCGCTCAAGACCGAGGGTGTCTACGATATCGCGGACGGTACCGAGCGACTGGCCTTTAACCCCAACTCGGAACAAGAGTCAGAAGAATCCAATGAACCATGCATGCAGCTGCATGCAGCCGCCGTCGCTTTAACATGCACACGCTGTAAACCCTGTCGCGGGAACTGCCCGATTTCTCCCGCGATAACGTGTTTTCATCGAGGTTCCGTCATCCCGACGTAAAACGCTGTAGACTACCGCTTTTCTTCGACGAATTTTTCGAGCGACATTATTGTCTCGTCTCATCTCATCTCAGCTACGAGGGAGAAGAAGGACCACTCGAGGTATCGCCCACGCACGAATACAAATAGGAAACGCAATTTAATATGACTAATTCAATTTGCAACGCAATAATACCATAAATTAGTAATCCTCCAATTTATTCATTGTTAAATTAAATTAATTGACCAATTAAATATTTTCGTAGAATATTATTGCAGTAATGTTTGCAGAGAAAATAATTATATCCCTGCTACAAGGAAGAGCGGGATATATTCAGCGGCGAAATCTCGCGTACATAAATAATAAATCCAGTAACAAATAATAATTCCGAACCAATTCCTTCTTCATTTAATAGATAATTAATTTCTGATTAACGCGAATTGGAGAATTCGAAGATTATAATGTGCAAATAATGCGTAATGCACTGCATTAATGTATGTATAAAATTTTCCACAGGCACGGTTAATAAATTTACACGAACGAGTAATCTGCAATCACATGTATGTAAATAATTTATTTAAATTTCTTTCAGGAAAAATCTTTCTTGAGTATCGCGTTACGATCGCGCGACAATCACTAACACTTGTGACAAAGTTTTCTCCAAGATAAAAACTACCGGTGTAGTTATCGACGTCGAGCTCCTGTAAAAAGTGCCTGCCCTTTTTTTCGTTACTGAAGCGCGGTTATTACATCAGCGTAAAACTTTCCAATTGGATTATAAAGTTTTCTAGACGGCGTAATTTCTACACTAACGACGGGAGCAGTGGAATTATCGAATCACTCCTGTGTATAAGCAACGAATGCAAAAAAAAAGTAACGTGGTTCTTAACTTCAGACTTTCGCCCCTATTAAATCGTCGAGATAGTACTCATAGACTCGGGCGATGAAAGTACGCGGATCATTTTGAAAATTGTTGCCGTAGTGGAAGGCAAGCAGTTACATACAGTTGCCCGTGAATGTTGACATCTACAAAAATATTCGAGAATGGAAAGAGGCTCGCAGTTAAGGAAGAAGATTTTTCTGCGCGTACATTCATACGAATTTTTCGCATAGTTTTAATGAGAGGAATATTTTTACATCCAGGGAATGTTTATAGCGCCGGTATGCCTATGTTTGTGTACAAGAAGAGAGATATATGCGATTCCCATTCTCATATAAACTCATTCTCTTTCTGGCCTCAAAAGAGAACGTTACATCACATCGCGGACTTTTAGCGCAGTCGTTCGCGGAAAGCCGGTCCCTTTTTCGCGCGAAAGCTGAATTTCCCCGACACAAAGGCAAAAGTTCCGAAACATCTCGACGGCGTGGCACGTCGGGAACGGGAGCTTTTGCGTTTGTTTCCACATTAACGCGTCTTAACATAACACTCCGAGCCATTCCGCGCGAGTTTCTCGCCACTTACACGTCGACGCCTTATTGTCACCGCGACAACTTTCTATCCGCGTTACGTGTTCGCGTTAGCGGAAACGATCGCCGTTGCCGCTTTATTTTACGTTCGCGGCTAACGTCGCCGATTAGCGAGGAAAATACGGTGATGTGCGGGCGGCAGAACGCTTATCGTCAAGACGCAAAGGATGAGGGCGAGAAAGATTCCGCGGACTTAGGAAGTTGCCGAGGGTGTCCTTTCACGTGTTCGCCTTCCTGTCGCATTGTAAAATAGCAGCGGAGTGTACGTAATCCATCGAGATTGCGGCTCCTCCGTCTCGGATTTACGGGTGAAGACCGGACCTCCCGGTGGCGTTTCTGCTTTTACAAGCAGATTGGATCGTCAACTCGCTATAGGTTTCGGTGCTCCGACCGGAATCGCGAGATTCGCACCGGGACCAGATCTGCCTCTGTAAGCCAAATTTGGCTTACCCAATGACATTCATCTAACGATAAATACGGAAGTCAACCTCGTAATAAGATTTCACCACCCGGCCATTCTCGGATTATACGTGGCGCCCGAGATGTCCTCGATTTAACTCCTGTCCGGCCCAACTTTCCTCACGGACGCGTTTTCATTTCCTGCGCATAGGAAAATACGCGCCATTAAGCATGCAGATAATCTCGAAGATGACCGCGTTTGATTACGCATTTAATTACCGCGTCTGACGAATATGAGGCGAAATGATGCCGCTGCAATTCAGGAAGTCAGTCACGTCGTATCTGCATGTTTAACTTGTTAAATGTATCGCCCTGTAAATGATGCATCGCGCCAGGAAATGAAGTTTAGAAATAGCGAATTTTAGTCCGCGCAAATATACATCTGTATTAATGCGATATTACTATGCCATTACATATATTATTGGCAAAAAAAAAAATATATATATGTAGCTAATAAATAAGTGATAATTATGTGATATGATAATTAATATTCAATATATGAGTATCACTGCGATCACGATGCAAAAGTCAGAATATATACCCCATTATTAATAGGATTTAATATTATTAATGCAGCTTAGCCGCGATTAAAGTAGGGACTCCATATAGAATTGCATATTGTCCGCGTAATTATTATGCGAATATATTAGAATGAATTCATGTTCCCGAATAATAACGTACAAAATGCGTCCGAAATCTGATACTATATCGGAGAAAGGGCGAGTCCTCTCGCCCAGTTTCCAATTTTTATTCATTTTTCACGCAAACAAAAACAAAAAGGATTTATTTTGCGTTCGCGACTGATTTTTCCACGAAAAATCAGTCTTCTCGACTGTATAACGATTTCGAATGCATTCTCTGCGTATCGATTAGATACACACGAACACCTAAAGCGTATTTGCGTAGCGTATCGCAGTCACATAAACGTCTTCATATCTTCATTATCCGTAATATCGAGTTTTAACGAGTGGGCATGCGGCAGCGTGGTGCAACAAGATAGAGAGTTTTTACTTTGCCATAATCATATGATGCGATAATCGTACGATGCTATTATCTTTTACTATCTCATGATATATAAAATGTGAGACTTTTATTTTTATACTGTCCGGATTAGATATCTTCGGAATTGTAACGTACGTTTTATGTATGCTTTACGTTTATGCGGTTTTTCTTATACAATTTTTGCAATTGCAGATTCGAAAAAATGAATGCCTGGCTGGAAATTGGTTAGAAGCGATAAATCTTTGCGCGTTTGCACCTAACTGAAGCTACAAATCTTGATATATCTCGGTGTAAATTCGATTTTTAACGAAACAAAACGGAAACCAATACAGTTGCCTTGTTATGTCAGATACAAAGAAATCATAAATGCAAAAATATTGAATATTTGTATAACGTAACAATGTAATATACATACTTTGTATGAACTTATCAAAAGTTGCTACACTCTTAAAAATATCTGTGTGATTTTGACACCAATGGTGTGGATTTTAACCCCATATTGGAGTTTATATAATTCTCACCATGTTGGTGTGAAATTAATACTATCTGCTTGGTGTGCAAAATTTACATTGTTGCGGTGTGAAACTAACTGCTCAAGCGCTGTGACGATTGGTTGTTTGTAGTCACATGTCGCGCCATCGCATTGCGTGTTGTCAAAACAAACAATATCGCATCAAAGTTTGACACCGCGTTGTCGGTGTGAAAGCTTCTCTCAACAACTTAAAATTCACACCGAATTATTTAACATGCGTGTGGTGAAATTTTACACTGATATTTTTAAGACTGTACTTAATGACATTTAAAATAAAAAATTAATACTTTCGTTAATATTTGCACAATGTTTCAAATTTCATGTATTTTAGGTAAGCTTTTTCTTCCGGAAATATTCTTTCCTAAAATATATGTTGAACATTTATAGACGATATGTCTCATGTTCTTCTATTTTTAACATATACTCGTTTGTCTTGCTCAGACATGAACTCATCCGTTATTTTGATGTAAAAATAAAGATGTAATTCTTGTACATAAGCACACGTACATAAGTACACGAAAGAATGTTCTGCAATTTATTTTAGTTGGATGCGATGTTGCAAAATATTATTTTCTTTTTTACAGTTCTAAATTATTTCATAAAAGTACTCAAATAGAATCGAAATTATATTTAACAGTTTAATAATAGCATTTAATATTTATATCGGAGAATAAAAGTAAAATAAGATTAATTCAAAATTAACTATATTTATTTATTAGATCATGAATTTATCTTGTATATAACGACTTTTCGAAAAAAAACTCATATATATAGACTTCATTTAATAAATTTAATAAATATACATGTACAAATTATTTTATCTAAATTTATATTATATTTATTTTTTAATAAAGATTTATTTAAAATTTTTTATTTAATATCGAATGAATCAAGGATGCTTGTATAAGAATACAGGATGTTCCATTGAGTTTTTAAGATAGTATAAGAGGCGCGTTAAAAATTTCTCTTCTTTCCATTTTTACATCGTGCGCAATGATTTAGTACCTGTGTCCTATGTTTAAAACTGTTTTACTTTATTTCATGAATATAAATCCCGAAAGTGCTATTTACGTATTCCTGGCGGACTATTTCAAGAAGCCAACACGACGTTGCATGACGTTCATACCCAAGGAAAGGCATGTGACGTAAAACGCTCTGATTTAAATTTCCCTGTTTGCATTTCGCCGAAGCCAGAGATGTAACTTTACACCTTTTTTGCATTTGCATTTTTAGCTTCAGTTACGCATAAAACCGCGTAAAAACATATCGCACCTAACTACTTTCCAAGCCATAGCATTCACTCTTTCGTGTTTAAAATACGATTATATAAGAAAAAAAATCAAATAAGTAACGTAAAACGTAACTAAAAAACGTGCGTTTTAAAGATAAATAAAGATCTCTTTTTTCAGATATTGATAGATTAAACTCTTCGAAATAATATTCGCTCAACGAGATATCTTTTTACATCCTGGGTGTTCCAGTATCTATCTAAACACTCGGTGTTTGTACAAGCTCCTGTGTAAGAAAAGATTTCTCTTTTAATCCCTACGGTAATTAGCCCTTAAAACCGCTAAGTACGGCTAATGAAATCTTATCCGCAGTCCGGATGCTCTCAGCGCTGTTTCACACGCTAGGTACTAATTGCGCCGCCAAGAACTTTTTTTGCCGGATCAACAAGGTTAAATTTCCTTTGAGGACGCATCCACCAACCTTCCCCGCTCTTACGCGTCGCGGCAGCATGCCATTTTATACGCGGGCAACGTTGGAGAAAAAGTTTATCCGCGACTACTGCTCGGCGATATTTTATACTCGCTGCTTTGTACTCTAAGCAGGTCTACACGCTTTAAAGCCAGTAGCCCGTAACGGATTACGACGTGTCGCGATTTAACGCTCTCCGTGCCTTTGTTTCTCGCTAGAGGACCATCCACCGTATCCGTGACTGGACTCGAAGAGATTCGCTGATTTTCAATCTTTCGTCGCGTCGAGAAATCGCGATCGACGTGAACCAATTGTCTCGGTTGCGAGACTTTCTTGCAAACATATCGCGATAAACTCGAGGTATTTAAATCGACTATAGGACGCAATCTCTTCATCCGCGAAGCAATGCGACAAGCGACAGCAAACGGTGGATCTATCATTTATGCGAGGACCATCCAAAACTTTAGCTCTTAGCCGCGAATTCCTCGTGATGGATTATTCTCTACGTCGTTTATATTTTCCACTCGAAATAAATTACCTCATGTCGGAAATTCTACGGTGGATCTCTTAATTGAGGAGCGCGGTTTAATGGAGAGTTCAACTTGGAAATATAGAATTTGATTGAAAAAGGGGAATTATCGTTTCGCGATCCGCATGAATTTCACTGACCCGTATTGGCGGATCGAAGGGGTTAAATCAACAGCGACGTTTCCCGAAGATACGATTCGCTCTAACCACGAACTCATACATCAAACATCTCGATGCGGATAATAATAAAAATCGATAGTTAGTTATCTGGAAAATGCTATTCTACGTATTGTCGCAAAAATGCAGGGAATAAAAGTGCCATTTTTGCATTGCAATCTTACTGCTACCTCTCAGATAAGAGAAATAATATCGAACAAGTACGTTAACGGTTAGCAGAGATAAGATTTACATTGACTCGTAATAGGAGCAACGGAAAACTTTTTCCGTTACATAAGATATACAGGTATAACTTTTAATACGACATACATGCGATACAGTTTTTACGCAGATTGACTTTTCATCTCACAGGACGATACATCAGATTCTCTAGCACAGGTGATGTATGTTTCTTGTTGGCAGAAATGCCGAAGAAGATCGTGTCTTTCTGCATTGCAATATTACGCGGACCGACAATTCTTAAATAGAATCTGTGCTCGAGCTAAAAATCAACGTGATGTCAACAGAGAGTTTTCGTCTTAATGCGAAACAATTAAAATCTAATATAAATATGAAAGAAAGCCCATATCGATCGCGGCAGATCTTGGTGCCTAATAATAATTATTTTGTGAATATTCCTTCTCATGCGAACTGCGCGCCGCATATTCGTCTTGAAACACAGTCTTTACATGAAGCTGGAATGATTAATTCACATATTAAATTGACGAGCAATTTAATAATTTTTTCGCAATAAGTTCTTTACAGTTTTTTCGGGGAATGGGGGAATGGGGGATCTTATAAATGCTAGTAAGCATCAAAAAATTATTAGGCACCAAGATCCGCCGCGACCGATATGGGCTTTCTTTTATATTTATATTTGTTTAATATCATCGGTCTTATATTCTTAACCCTCCAACTGAATACGTTTTTTCGACACCTTTCCACTGAATACGTGGACTTTATGCGTCCGACGCTATTTTCCTCACTTATTTAGAGTAATTTAAAATATCTGAAAAAAAATTCGTGGAACATCTGTTTACATGATTTCATAGTCATTTTGATCCAAATTATTAATTAAACATTTAATTTTTAATGAATTCTGAACACTAACGAAGGAAAGACTCGGACACCAACGACCCACGTATTCAGGCGAAGGGTTAATATTAATTAAAATCTAGTTTCTTCGAAAGCGACTTATAAATAGATTATCGTTCCGAAAACGAAAATCGATTGACGTTAAGACGTCGTGCACTTAGGAAAACTCCGCTGCTGAAAAAACCGCTCGATAAAGCTTGCCGGATATTTTCGGCAATACTCTTCGCCCTGCGCCCATTCGTAACGCGATCTCGGGATAGAACGTGAGTTTATGTGAGGCACGTAAGTAGGTCGGCGTCCCTGCCGCGACTCGCGTACGCTGGTGGCTCAATTTTTAATGATCGATCGATAAATTAGGGACTTAACGTTGGTCGTTTCGGGAGGGATTTTCCATCACACGGATTACGGAGGCGTGCCCGATACGCGATTAAAGCCTGGTAAACTCGCGGGAGGTAGCCGTTTTATTTCCAGGAGCAGAAATTACGCGATATTGCCCCGATGCCCGGACAGAACAGAACTCACTCGGCGAAGTACAAGTTATTAAACAATCTCAACGACGTTACTTCTCGATGACCCTAGAACTCATAAAGCAAAGATCCTTTGCTGCGTCGCCGGTGTATCGCGACTTCACGTTTTCAGCGTGAGTTTATTTCCATGGTCGCCGTTATCAGGAGAGATAATTCCCGCTGCGACAGCGCAAACCGAACCGCGATTGCGCGTTTTTAAACGTTATCTATTTGTCATCCAGTTAATTAAGAAAGAAGCCGATTGAAAGTATTTTATAATCGAGCAAGTTTACATTGGGCAGTTATCATTGAAATTATTTTTCTCATAAAAGGAAAGAAATAGAATTTAACGCTACAAAGGAAACGAATTAACGGAGATTTCAAGCAGAAACAGTAGTTGATAGAATAACGCATCAGATAGTTGGAAAGGAACGGTCATCTCACAATCTCGGAGAAAAAAGTTGTAAGATCCCCTTCGTCGTAAGATCAAAATCTGCTCTCAGTCAATATTGGTCATGAATGCGTAAGTATGGAAAAACATTTTGTGCAATTTGTTGTTTCTTATGACTTCGTTTTAAGACCTTTACGTCGCCATCGCGTCAAGCTCGATTGTAAATCCAATTGTAGCTACAAGTAAGCGTTCCTTCGCTTATTTCTTAACCAATGACGGAGAGTGCCTCTCTCAAGAAACCGAGATCGTAAAGCCTGATGCGTAAATCGGACACGTGGCACGATATTATTTCTTTAAGGAATCGTAAACCGTACCACAGCGTACAACGCGCAGCTTCGTAGTTTCTTTCAACGCGCGGCACGAGAGCACATCTATATCTGTATCTACACTTCTCGATCGGTCTTATTAAATTCTCAATCTCGGTGCTTTAATCCATATCTTTAGATCTATCTAGCGTGGCGAATAAGAAAAACCAGCGCTCGCAACCGCGGGCAATCCCCGTCCCAATCCCTTTCGTATACGATCTCTCTCTGGGGGTTGAAAAAGCTTACGGTGTACACAGGTACCCGCCTTGCCGCCGCGACGCTCACCTTTTTATTATTCCATGGCGTGTGAGACGAAGCTCGCGTAGGGCGTGTCGCGCCATTTGCATTCTCATTACCATCGGCGGTTCTTATTTAAATAGGTGAACAACTGCAAAGCACTCCGGTGGTCGGAGAGCTCGTTAGGCGACCCCTCCCAAGTAGGTGAGAGAAGGTGGGTGGCCGTATGCACAGGTACATCCGTTGCACCCTGCGCTCTTCCGACGTACCACTCACCACCCACCCTCTGCGGACCATGCTGCTCTCAACCCCCTCCCTTTAAGACGCAGTCTAGCAAAGGAGGAAAGAAATGGAGAGAGAGAAAGAGGGAGGGAGCCGGATGGCTGCAATTTCGCGCGAGGACGCGAATCCTCGTGGTCCCCGACCTCGCGCAACGCGAAGGGCGACGGGGAGGAAGGCAAGGGGGAATCTTTTAAATTCAACGCGGTACGCTTCATTAGTGGCTGCGGTTTGCTCGGCGGCCGCAACGATTTAATCCGAGCTTGCGCGCGGCGTCAAGCCGCGCCGCCATCCCGAGGAAATTCAATTTCGCTACGACGGTAATGGACCAGAACGTTTCCGACCGGAGAGTCAGGCCGACTCTCGGAAACACCGATCGACTCTCGGTGCATCCCGCCGAAAGCGGAATCCGTTCGAACGTAACGCGGATTCCGGGTGGCGCGGCCGTTCGCTTCTCGACGCTCGCGGCGTTCGATAGTTAATCGCGCGCGAGAAACGACACGAACGACACAAACGACATCGACAGGAGTGTCTAGCCGGTACATGCGTATTCCTGGAAAACTGTCGATGGAAAAGAACATCGGGATACGCGAGCATAAGGGAAAAGTCGAATACTAGTCCGGCAATTCACCCGAAAATTCGGCACAGTTAGTTGATCTGGCGATCAGACCACACACTGCTTGCGCTCACCGATTTGGACCAAATTTGGAATATATTTAGATTATCATTAGACATGACTCCTGGTAAAGCCGTTTTGATACATAAGTCTTGGTTGTCTCCAGCCAGAGTCGAGCACAAAACTTGTCTTTTTTATCATAATGATTATTTAAATATGAGTCTATTTTGATATTCTAAATATTTGAATCAATCTTTTTTAATATACGTATACTAGAAATTGTAGTTTAAGTATCAAGAGGCTTATATTTAAATGATCATTATGATTAAAAGAAAACAAATTTTGGATCGGATATAACATCATGTTATAACTCGATTTTATAACTTCGGCGTAAATCGGACCGTGTAACTGAGCTTAATGTTGTGTCTTTAGTAGTGCTTTAGCAGTGGCGAAATTTTCTAGAAAAAAAATTGAGAAATGTTTCGAGAACTAATCAATTAGGTAATCAAGAAAATGAAATGAGATTTCGATAGTCGATTCAAATGGAGTCTCTTCTTTTGCTTTTAATGTAAAAATATCCCACAATCAGTTATTATATATGTACCTTCGCACCTACCTTATCATTTGTGTTCGTTTTTTTCCTTTTATTATTATCCTTAACGTTAAAATTGCAGGTCAATGTATTTGCGTCGAAATGAAGCAGACAATAACATATCTAGAAAATTTCGCCACTGCTAAAGCACTACTAAAGGCGCAA
>NJRL01000052.1:629664-645281 GCA_003063815.1 Aphaenogaster rudis
CCTGTGCACCTGTTGCACCTGCCTAGTTACGGCACTGCGTCCACGCACTCACGTGCGTGCGTGCGTGCGTACGTACGTGTGTGGGCACGTGTGTGGGCACGTGTGCGCGTGTGGGCACGTGTGTGGGCACGTGTGCGCGTGTACCCCGCGATAATGTAACCGGAGTATAGCTTATCAAGTATTCACGCGACGATTTTCCAAAATCGCACGGACGACCGAGCAAATTTGCGTCGAATCCCAGAAACGCCATTACCGACGCAATTAGCAGATGTAGCGTTAAAGTGCCGCGATATACGAGAGACCGATTAAAAGCGGTATTTCGAGCAGATCGGGGCGGGTTAGCGGGGGCCAGGCAGGAAGTGAGGGAGGGGTGATGAAAAGGGGGATGAGAGACCGCGCCCGACCGTTGATTACAGGGAAAGGGCCGATCGGGATACAACGAAAAAATATTCCGTTCTCGCAGCACATGCGGCTAATTGCCGAATATTTAATCGTTTAACCGGTCTGATCGTCGGCACCCCTGAAAAGTCAGGAGCTGATCCGCCCCGTTGCGGATTCGGTAATAACCGGTATTTTTCCTGAGATTTAAACCGGCATGGAAATATATATATTATCGCGCACAGACGCGAGATTTTATTTATTGAACCTTTTTTACATTGCAGAAATTCATTAAATTACCTGTATGCGCGGAGCACGCGTATATATAGCGTCCAATAAATTGTCCCAAATGAGACAGACTAGCATTTGGAACTCGTTTTTCGCGAAAAATTACGTATTTTACCGTCCATTTATACCCGGTACTGTATGAAATATGTATATGAAAATCGATACAAATAAACGTATATTTAATTGATTCTGTGTCAAAATCTGGGGTACTTAAAAATATGCGAAAATTTCGATCAAACTTGCAGTAGACGTGCACTTATCAATTTACATCAATTTATTGCTGTCAAAAAAATGGATCAAACTTCATTCAGCTTAGCAGCGTATTTTTTAAAGGACAACTTTATTTTTTATAAATGTTGATGATAGAAAGGCTCTCGGATATAAAATCAAGATAATATAAAAAAAGCCAATGTGAGCCAACGCCGTTGTGGGGGAAATAACTTATTTATTAACCTTTATTTGTCAAAATTACTTTACTTTTCCCTTCAATTAATTTTTAAATTTAAGCTTCGAAATTTTATAATTTCGCTAATTTACTTAATTCATTAATTTTTATTTTTTTAAATTTATTTCTTGTTCCACTTACCTATTAAGTTTACTTGGGTAGAAGTGACACGGATCTCTCACACACACACATTCATTCGTTATTATAATTTTGTACTGAAGAGAACTCAAATTAGAGTCTAAACGTTTACGTCATTTGTATATTTGTAATTGTAATTTAATAAATAAGTTATTTCGCCCCAACAACGGCGTTGGCTCACATTGGCTTTTTTTATATTATCTTGTTATTTTTTATTACTTCGATTTGTACGATTCGTGATTATATCTCGACAACGTCCATTGAAGCAACATCGTTTATGCTTAAGTAAAAGAGGATGTATAATCTTGAATGATCCGTCACATATGTGATCCTCTCTTTCTCTATCCCCCTTTTTCTTTCCCATTTACTTTGTCGTGATACGATTCGAATCGCTCGCTTCTTTAGTTTCGTCGAATGCAGTGTTAAATAAACATATCCTCGCCGTTTGCTCGACTCTGAAATTCAGATTTCGCTTGCGAAACAGTTCCGCTCTTGAGGAACGCGCATGTATATGACCTCGCGTGCATCACGACGAAACGAGGAACAAATATTATTTCTCGTGCCGGCGAGAGAACGCTCCCACGTCCGGTGCATCGCGCTATCAGCCGGCATCTTCCATCTCGTGCACTCTCCTCTCTCGACCGATTGTTCGCGCACGACCTGTGACGCTCGTATCTGCTACCCAACTTAAGTTGAAACGAGATTTATTCCCTGCCGCCGTGCCGCATTCAAGCATTCGGTCGGTCATATATTTTAATGCGATATCTCGTTACGATATTATAGCGTTATAATAAGCTTCGCGGGGTCCAGGACTGCGTTTAAGGATCAGGTTCTCACGTTTGATGAAATATAAGACAAGCCTATAATACATATATGATACGAAAGATAATTATATCAACAATATTTAATGACATTAGCAAATTAAATATTGTTGATAATATTTCTATATTATTATTTTAATCGTTTTATGACAATTTTAAGAATAGACTGTTTATTAACCAAGAAGTAGCGCGAGGATCTTCTTAACGCCACCGTTAAACGACACTTGGCGTCACTTTTTTTTCAGGGCAGATTTTATTATCGCGACGCGTGTCTGCGATGCGAATCTTGCTTGAAATTACCAGAAAAATAATAACTATTATCTATGCTATTATTGGCTGTTAATATTGCAGCACATCCCATGATACATATGCGTCATTTACAGTGACGTTTGTTTTACAATGAATATGTAACGCAGTCGCAGCTGTTTAATGTTCGATACCAAGCTCATATCTCATAGTGTAATATGTTGTCATGACACATTGCACGCACCGATACTGACATTATATTCATAGTATGTGGTTACGTTGTAATATCTGTTTTATTAACGTAATTGAATCGCGATGTACGTACTACGTATATGCAATAACTTTTGATATTTTCTTTAACTTAACTTAAATTAATTAATTAAATAATTAACTTTAATTAAATTTGTTCTTCAAAAGTTTTAAAATATATTAATATAAAATAAATATTTTAAAAAATAGATGGTTTATTACAATTAAAAATTTGTATATGTACATAAATATATATAAATATGTATATTTATAAATATGTATTTATAAATAAATATGTAATTTATAAATATGTATATTTATATATATGTTATATATATATATTATATGCAGACATATAATATAAATTTACAAAGAAAGGGATAATATACAGAATGTCTTATATTTAAAAGATAACTCTTTGAAAAATTTGTAATCGAGTTTTACTTAGCAAAAGTTTTCACAGTAAGATCTAATTACAGTAATCTTTTTTCTACCGAGAAGGGAAGTTTCTAAAAATTGGACTTTAATAGTGCAAACGTATACATAATGTCGTATTTTAATGAAATTTACACGTCCGTAAGAATGACATAACACTGACATTTCATATAATTAATGGGTATACACGCGTACAGACGCGCGTATGTATGAGAGTGTACTACAAACAATAAGACGGTGTTCCCGATGTACAAACACGTCGAAAACAGGTCACGAACGGCGAACTTGCGAAATAAATTATCGACCTCGACGGAGTTTCTGAGCTAGGCGAACCGATCTTGAAAGACTTCGACAAAGAAATGGATGGCCACATACACGGCAGTCAATTTATTTTCACTTCTCGCACGGTACACACAATATGGAGTAACTCAAGAATACGTTATCGGTGCATTAATTATGTGCAGTGCTACAATCTTGCATCTTGTATAATTTATTGCGCTATTATTATACAATGAGCGTTAAAGGTTCTATAATTTCTTAATATTATTCAATACACACCATGCGAGGACACAATCTAATAGATCTATTCCATTATGTCTCTATCGTGTGTGACATAATAGAAATATATTACCCTACCGTGAATTTCTGCCGCGCGAGTTAATAATGAGCACGCCGGTACATTATTATTTAATGTATTGAGAGATCCCTTAGGAAAATTAGAAGCAGAAATCCTGACACGCAGATGTTAAAAATGTAAAAACTTTTAAATGAGAAACACCGTTCAAAACCAACGAAATTAAAAATTGTATAAACCTCTAATTACGGTGAGTAATGAGTATGGAAAAAATATATCTAATTGCAGTAGATGTATATATTTTATGCTTAATATAATAATAATAAAATTTAATTATAAGTTCACCGAAAAAATTGTATTCTATTCTAAAATAAGCGCCAAGAGGATCTTCTTAGTTTAAGAGGAGAATCCGTTAAACAGTATATATTCTTAAGAATAATATTATATATTCTCTATAATATAATATTCTCTATAAGAATATTTTAAGAATATCTCTTTAGAGGATATACTGTTTAACGGATTCTCTTCTTAAACTAAGAAGATCCTCTTGGCGCTTATTTTAGAGTAGAACAAATTTTTTCAGTGTTATTGTATTAAATATTAAATTAAACGTAGATACTGACCGTGCAGATAGTAACGATTATTTTATTAGTGTTCTCTCAGTAGAAGCAGTAAAAATAAGCATAAAATTGAACCTCATTCGCAGTAGTAAAGGTACATTATTGAATCGACAACTCGCTTAACCGCTCGCTATCCGAAATACAACACCACTATTTTGTATTAGATTTTTGGTCAACCATTTTTCTGAGAACAGAACGTATTACGTGTTATTACATTTTGTTGAAAAATCTCATATATATAATATTAGTACACGGTAGAAAATACATTTAATGGAAATTCACACTTGATAAAACTCGTTGAACTCGTTGAGATAAACCACCACGGTATCCTAGTTTGCTTCATTAAATAAAATCGCGATGCCTCGCGCGATATGTGCGCGATTCATTCCACGGCTTGTTCGAGAATGGAAACAACGTCGGCTGCTGGGGGGCCACTTTATCGAGTAAAGTCACTACAGCAGCTTTTACAGGAATTACTCGCTGAATCGCAGCGGAGGGCGCTTCGACATAAGTAAAGTGTACACAATGGATTCATCGCGGTATAGCTGAAATCCTAACGCCGCGCTCGCGCCGCTTCATTGAATTAATCTTAGTCTACGAGCTTTTACCGTGATCGCGGAAATCGTGAAAAATGATCCTATTTATTTTGTTTAAGACGAGATCTATCAGACGGAGTGCTTCAAGTGTAGCTCTCGGATACCGATACATGCGAAGAAGAATTCTCATATTCTCAGCATTTCGTCATTGAAAATCATTGCTCTCTATTAAAATAATTGAAATCCTGCATGACAAAGACCTCTTATAAACAGGATCATTGCTCTCTATTAGAATAATTGACATCCTGCATGACAAAGATCTCTTATAAACAGGCTTGGACCGTTTCTTACTTATTGTAGCGTAACGTGATTCTTAGATGCGAGAAAACGTGGGATGGTTTTTTAACGAAACCGGCCGTGAAAGTTAAGATCACAAAAGGAGCTATCACGAGAAATTAGCATGTGAAAGTACAGGATGCGTATATGCGTAGTCCGCATGAAGGGGTGGCACGGTGGTGACGAGACAGCCTCATATCCCGCACGTTTGCCGAATAAATTACGCGATTTCTAATTAAGTACGACTAAAGTGCCTATTAGAGTTGGCTCGTTAATCATCCCTCTGCGTTGAGCGACATTTTTCCCCGTGGATTCACGTTCGTATAATTGTTCAAAGCGCTGTGCACGCAAATCTCATTTTTACAAAGTGCAGGTTTTTTTGATAGAAGAGAGATTTGTCCCCTTTTGTTGTTTCTCCATCGAGTACACATTATAGTACCATGCGATTTATTATAATCAGCGTAATTATAGTGGATAGACGATTATTAATGATCGTACATATTTCAGATCGCAAAGTTAAACGTCGATTAAATGAGATCGATTTTTTTAGAAAAACTGAATTCTATCAGGTTTATCAAATACATTTATTAAATTTTATTCTTCGACAATAAATAGCATCTAATAATAATATGTATACAGTGGAGCTTTAACATCGCGAAACAAAGCCCAGCGCATTCTGGTCGCATTGAATATTTCATGAATATTATCCGATCGATCACAATCTATTCTATTGTAATAATTGCAGTATTGTGGCAATCGCGACCGATCGGATAATTATAATTTACGAGTAGCAATTATGCATAGTGCTTCTTAATCCGGAAAAAAATATGAGCACGTTGATACGATCCTCGTTTTTGCTTACAATTAGACTCGAAGTCCATTTCTAAGAAGACACCTTTTACGTGCTAAAAAATATTCTGAAATCGCTGTATTTATCGGCAAAAGTTATATATCCATACAGCACAGAACGTTGAAAGAATGTTGCTGAGACGTTACAATGTTGAATGTTGAAGAATGGATATTTTTTCAACATTGAATTTATGTTAAATTTTCTATATTAATTCTTAATGTTGCTGCAACGTTGAAACAACGCTGCTCACCCACGAGCAGTACGCGGCATCACCGCCAGATGGACGCGGCAAAGTTCTATTTCTCGTAAGTAAAAAACTACCGGATGGAATATAAAAGACACAGCATTATATGAGATTTTTCACTCAGGTTCTAATGATATAACTCTTTGAAGAAAAGTCCCCAAAATTGGGCTCCAAGAGTAAATATTATTTTGGAAGACTGAAGAACCAATTTCAAATAATAACAATATTATTTTTTAAATTTAGACTTTTTTCCAACAAATCTACATTGCATATACATTGAATAAATGTTGAATCAATATTGTACAATGATCTTGTATGTTGAATAAATGTTGAATCAATGTTCCTGAATGTTGATTGCAACGTCTGCAAGACATTACATCAACGGACATTGAACGTTTCTGCAATGTCTTTTCCATGTTGAATCTACATTTCGCAACGTTGATGCAACATTCACAATGTTGCAATTCAACGTTTCTGAAATGTTGATTCAACGTTCGTGTGTTGTATGAGATACGCGAAGAGAATACGTTTGCTTAAAACGTCATACTCTTAAATTATTACAGTTCCGACTTTCCGTCATTTGTCAATTTTGTATTCCGACGGGGCGAAGGGGGAGAAGTGACAGCTTCAACCAAGAACTTTCTCCCGGCAGGATTACCGTTCTCGCCATTCCGCCGTAGCTCGCTCGGCCTTCTTTCGCGACGGGAAAGACGAGACGAGCTGGCTGCGCGACCAATTTTCGTGGCGCGCGACACCGGGACGAGCCGCGGTATCTCATTGCCGTAAGCGGACGACCCAATTTCATAACAATGCAACCCCCACCAGCGAGCGCGCGGGCGTGTGCAAACGAGACGCAAACAAACAAGGGCAGGGTAGAGAAAATGGAGATGGGAGAGGCGGGCCGTTTTACCGCTACCGGGCTGCAGCAGGTGAGCACTGGGGTTCCGCAATTTAGAAGGGCACCGGTTTATGAGCGCCGACGACCGGTTATTTATACTTACGCGTTAAACGTAAGGGAGAGAACCCCGCCCGCGTATTTCGCTCGCGTCGAACGGAGCCCACTACGCGCCGCGCCGCCCGTTCGCGATTTGTCCATTAGAATCCATTAGGACTCTCTGTAATTTCTAATTACCGCGCCGAGGAAGGCGAGCGACTTTCGCGAAAGCCACGAAACTTACGAGCCCGCGAGACGATAACGAAGTACCAAAAGACGCAATTTTAATTTACAAAATTACTCCCGCGGGAATATGCTCGCGGCGAAATAAAGCACCCCTCTCAGGTGAAATAGCGTCTCCGGGAGGTGAATGTACACCGCATTTATGTGTTTGTCTGGAGAAAGGTCCACGGAAGGCTTAATTCGCGCTTGACGACGGGACGAGAAGAGAGACGAGCGAGCGCGGGCAAGGGAGAACGGGAAGGAGGGAGGGCGGAAGGGAGGAAGGTAGATAGGGGAGACCTCCCCCCGCACACGGCGGTTTTACGCGCTCGCGTGAGTCGAAATTCATGCGGCGCAGGAACTGATATTTCCCAGAAAATGAATCACCCTTATACAAACGAACCGACACACCGCGGTAACAGCGGCACAATAGTCAGACAATAGCAAAAGCGCGGGTGGTTGCTGGCTGGTAGCTAGCGAAAGGGAGTGGATGACGGGGCACTGGGTGGCGAGAGGGTTGGGAGGAGGAGGAGGAGGAGGAATAGCGGAGGGATGCGAGCGCTCGGGAGATGCGCATGGCGAAGGTGGGAGATTTCGTGGGTCGCCTCTCCCTCTGCGTGTATGGAGCGTGTACAGGTGGCGAAGCGGACGAGGACGAGGGACCGGGGAAGGACGAGAAAGGACGGAGGGATGAAACTGCGCTCTCCAGACGGAAGCAGGATGAAGGTGCGCCTTTCCGCGTACAAACCGCGCCGAGCCGTACCGCCAAACATCATCCCCCCCTTCCCCCATCCTCTCTCGCCCTCCCTCCCTCCGTCCCTCCCCGCGTAAATTAAATAACCCACATCCATTAAAGGCGTTGCCGTTACTCTTCCGGGTTCGTACCTGGTTACCAAGCACTTAATGTCTAATTAGCGTATTACGTAAATCGCTTGATAAGAGCGAGCGAGTGCGCGAGCGGACGTCGCGCGGATCGATAATTTGTGATTCGCCCGCGCTCGAAAACCACCCCTATCCGCCCCGTCGTTCGCGGCGCTATTCGCGTCTTAAGTTGAAAACCGCAGATCTCGTTGAGTAGAAAAGAGGATTAATCACTTTTGCCGATAACGAATCAAATTTACTCTGACGAATTTCAGATGAATCTCACGCGCCGCGAAGATAATTTCCACCGTCGATTCTCACGAAGGTATTTTCGGCGACCGAAAGATCGTCCCATCGTCTTTAATGATGTAAACCGCATCTTCGCGTTGGACGAATAATTATAAAGCACTTACGCGACCGAAACTTGCAAATCGGAAAAAATCTTATTAACCTGAATGCACAATCTTTTCGAAATGTTCTCGCGATTGGTACTATTTAAGTCATTCATTTTGAAACTGCCTAGATAAGCACAATTCATACACCTGCATTACGTTGAACTTTTTAACAGTTCAAAATACAATTTATATTATTTTTACAATGACCTACTTAGTAGCGCAGAATAATTAAATAAAGATTCAGCAATAAATTATTATTTTGAAGCTGCCAAGATAAGTACAGTTTCGAAAAGCTTATTAAAATCAATACTTCGCATCACTTTACACCTGCATTACGTTAAACTTTTTATGAGTTTTTAACAGTGCAAGATATAATTTACATTATTTTTGCAATGACCCACTTACGTCCATTTCCACCAATGTAGATTAACTTTAATCTCGGTTTAACTTACTTTTTATCTTGTTCTAGCTCTAAGAATTAGAAAGAGATAAAGAGTAAGTTAAACCAAGATTAAAGTTAATCTACATTAGTGGAAATGGACATTAGTAGTGTAAAGTAATTAAAGGTCAAGCAATAAATTAATAAACGTTAATTGTTTAATACGTAACATATTAAAGCCTTTTTTAACATAATATCTAAGATTATTAAACACGTTCTCAAACAGGTTCACACACGAACGATTGCTGAAACTATTTTATATACGTTTTTACACGCCATCAAGCCGCGCCATTAAAAACGCATCTCTTCGCAACGGCATGCTTAACCGAAATTATACTGCCTTAAAACGCTCCATGAATATTAGTTACTACAACTAGTTACAAACAAGTTGCGCATTAAAAAACTATATGTTATCAAGGATCATCAGAATAAAGTTACCTCAGATATTCTGCAGGTTCAGAATCGAAGCTAAAAGAATGTTACATTTATCTCCATCGCTTATTTATAACGGAATCTTCTTGATCAAATATTGCTTTCTTTTAGCCGTTTATAATAATGTAACTTTAATACCACACATAATAACTAGCTTAAACTGTATAATGACTAAAAAACAGGTAAAAGCTTTTAGCTATGTCGCGTTTAAGTTTTCAATAAATAGCTAGCGTACGCGTTTTAAGATATTTAATATCCTTTACCTAGCTCTAAAATTTGAAAATTTCCAAGCTGTCGGTTTACAAGCGTGCCAAGTCAAGAGATTTAAATTACATGAATTTCCTTTAGATAATGATAAGAAAAGTGAACTAACAATGTGTAACCAGATTTCAGCGACACGATGACTGATGATGAGAAACGTTTCTTTCACGGGCACCGGCGCGTTATCACATGCACCTATACATACATATATTCAAATGACCGTTCCTTGGTGTTCATGAAATTTAAAACCTATCGACCCGCATACAGCAACTAGATTCTCACGAGATTGCTCCTTTGAGGTCTGGTCAATCGCGGCGGCACTCATAGTCCTGGTTTATCAAGCTGCCCTTCACTCTCTTGCAAGGCTTTCATGAAATTTAATAGGTTGTCCGATATACTCTTCGTTTTTTCATGTCAAGTCGGTTCATAAGAAACAAAGGATACCGACGCTAATACACTTTTTTCCAAATACTGCACTATCAATCTCTTACTATCTTTTTTCTATTCGCAAGATTTGATTTTAATCACGCAGCATAGTTATATATTGAATATTAGCAACGTTGAAAGATATTTCCAATTTAATAGAAATTATAATTTTCATCACTACACATTCTTCTTCCAATATATTTCTAAAATGCATTACTATATAAACGGCTTATTTTGAAGCTAACGTAAATAATCTTCGTTAAAATCTTATTAAGACAGACGAATCAAACATTGCAGCCAGATTTTAGTTACATTCCATAAGATGCAGAATTTGACTTCGAAAATAAGCGGTTCACATAAGGGATTTTAATCTGCATTCAATGAGGGGTGATATTATGCACATCGCGCACGATCATCCCCCGAAGAAGAACTGGGAGCTATTTATGTACTGTGCCCAGCTACCATCCCCTGTGGAAACGATACTACCTATCTCGCGTTGCGTCGCCGGTATCTAATAGCCTCCTCCCCTTATTCGTTTCGTATAATAAAAGGCGGCATTTTCCAGAGACGGAGTCACCTCCGCTTTTACGCTCGCTCGAAGGCGAAACGCTTTACGGGAAAATTCAATAGATAGCCGGTCGATGGAGGATGTTGTAGAGATTGTTCCGCTGCACGTGATCTATGGGGGCACCGTGGCCCGGTCTACCCCATAGCCTTTTCCAAGTATCGAAGTGCCTGCGACAACTCTCCTGTTCGATCCGCCGTTCCTCCTGAAACGAGATCCAAGTACGGAGTGATTTGTAACCTTAGATGAGGCTGAAAGAAAGGGAGATATTCCATGCAAACCTAGCCAAACATAATCGAACAGTTGCGAGATACAATGCTGAGGTACCTCGTTTTGTAAAGTAACGAATAAAAGATTAAATATTTTAATATTCAATTCAAGATATAAAATAAATATTTTAAATACCTTGTGCGGGAAAATATAAACTGCTGAAAATTTACGACAGGACTCAAAATGTGCCATTTTCATTAAAATACTTTCTTTATTTCAGCTCTTGGGCTTCGGTGGTAATTATATCAATTTAATACTTGGTATTAAATAACATAGATTATTACTATTAATATAACTTAGATTCTATCTTCAAAGCATCTTTTATATATATAATTGAAATCTTTTCCTTATTTATAGAATATTATAAAATAATAGGTTCTTATAGGCAATATTGTATTTTCATAAAATAATAGAATTTTTGGTGAGATAAAATTAATCGGATATTAAATAAAGCGAAGTATTTTAGATTTTAATCCTGTTTTATTTTCGGTCCGATTCCAGATTTGGCGAGTCTCCTTATAGACCGCTTGATTTCATTATCGGCAGCGTCGTGTAGGCACGCGTAATCAATACGATTCAATATAACAGACGACAACGAGATTGCCGCGAGATCGGTACAATTAATCCCGTTTCGAATTACTGTTCGAGTCGTCATCGATCATACAGCACTTACCAGCACCCTGTCCCGCTTACGTTGTATTTGCTCAGCGAGATCCGCGATGTATTCTCGATTGCCAACGCCGAGCGCACGAAGCCTATAAAAGAAAGGGAGAGACGCCCGTCACACTCAGCTTTCATATCCTTTCTTTGATGGGTACGGCACCCCCGCGGAAATGACGGGGGCACGTGCGCCGAGAGGCGCGGATTACGGGAAATAAAGGTTCGAGGGGAGTAGCACTATCTAGGGCGAGCCACGTTGGGTTTCCTTGCGCGAACTATTTAATATCATCTCATTCAAAACCGTGAAGATGGAATACGAATGAGACGGAAGGATCCGCGTGCAAGTGCGTGGACTGATATGATTGAAAATATAATATTGAATTTAGCTGAGACTAGGAGATACCTTCGTAGCGAACCAAGCAAAGTGTGCAATATTCGAGTCTAACAAAATTACTTCAAAATAATTATATAATTTATACAAGGATTATTAACCCTCAGTACCCACACTTAAAAAAAGTCCCTATCTACACCTACTCGGGTATTCCTAACCCGCGTTTTCTTTTGTTTATATCTCGGGTTGTAATGCATCAATTTTAATTAATTTTTTTTAAATCGATAGTTTAAAGACTGAAAAAAAGAATATTCGGGTGAGAAAGTCAAAAAAGTCGCAACACAACAGATATTTTGCAATAAGTAAAAAGGAATCGGAAAAAATGCCGCAACTTTGAAATTCGTCCGGTTACGCTAACCCAGTGTGGGTACTGAGGGTTAAATATTAATATCAAAAATATTGTAAACTCTTTCACCAGTCGGCTTGTTTACATAATTTCTTTATTTTTTTAGAAGAGTAATTCTAGTTCTATGCTCGACTCTATACTTTTCTGAAAGGGATCTGAAAGTAACGTGAATAGCCATAATTAGTGCCATTTTCGTCCGCGCCATCGTAAACTGTAAATATTGCAGGTGATGCAATCACCAGCGAACGGACGATCTATCTCTGATTCATTTCGAACGTTAAATTAAGTCAACTGGCGCGAAAAAAAGGGCTTTCCGTCCGAACGGCTTCAGTCATCGATATTTTCTCGATGCTTTGAATGGTCTTTAACGACTTCGCGCTCATAACTCGCGCGAATACCTCGCATAGCGCAGCTCGGAAACGCGTGCGGACCAATCGAACGCAATATCGATTCCCGTATGTCGTCAAATTAAATACTTGCGCCCGCGGTACCGAGGTGCCTACGCGATTTTTTTACTGTTGTGACAAAAAAAGAGGATAAACAAAATAAAAGCGCGATAAAAGACCTTTTTTTTTTAAGTGAATAACGCCCCCGGGCTTACGCGTTTTTTCTCCGGGTTATCGCCGCACGGTGACAGATAATCGAGGGTGATTAATTACTACGGGCGCCGCGGCGTTTGAATGTCGGCCAACTGCGTTATAAACAATGCCGCACACCTCCGGTAACGCAACTTTCTCTCATACGCTATTCCATTAAACGTTATCAAAGTGTCTCGTTACATGTCAGGTTGGTGCTGCTTCTGCTCGCGTCCGGCGCTACGACCGTTTACACGCAGATTTATCGAACGATAAATCAGAATTATCCTATCGGATGCAATGCCAGAGAAGAGTTACATTAATTACTCTCTCTCTCTCTCAATCAATTAAATAGAGAACTATTAAAATGAGAACGTTATATACAGGGTGCTCTAAAAAGATACGGCCAAAATTTAGGGAGATATTCCTCACACCTAAAGGATGAAAAAATGTTATATGAACATGGGTGCGGAAACGCTTTTTTCAGGACTTATGTTGAAAATACTGTTGACTGTATTACTTACACAAGAAACAATTTAGGATTAATCATTGTGGACGACAATCGTTTAATCGGTAGGTTTATTTACATTTGTTTTTAATGTGATCTTGAGTACGGTTACAACAAATGTTGAAAATGTCCACCATTCGTCCGAATACAAGAAGCATTGACACGTCGACGCATCGATTCACGGACACGTTCAAATACGCCAGGCGTATAGCGGATTGTCTCGCAGTCTGCAGTGATACGGTCACGAAGATCCTGAATATCACGCACTGATGTAGCATGTACGATTGTCTTTAAATGTCCCCACAAGTAAAAAAAAGAAGCTCAGAACAGAAGCTCTAACTCCTGAAAAAAGCGTTTCCGCACCCATGTTCATACATCCAATTTAAAACATTGCAATTACATTATAGTGTATGTATAAACTATACTGTTCGCAATATGCATTGGATTGTTTTAGAAAATCCATTTTCAGGTGCACAATATATAGTTTCCAGTTTAAATAAAAGTGCCCTCTTTCCGTCTTTCCATGCAATAGTTGTGTATAAATATGCGTTTCCGAAGAATTCTATTCGAAAATAAAAGATCGTCATGCATTCAAATATAACATTATTATATATCTCAGAATATCTCAAGATATTTCAGTACGTACATAACGTAATTCCGCGAGGGACGAGAAATTCGCGTTTTGGATTTTTCCCGAGAAATTTTAGAACAAGAATATATTTGCGTGAGAAACGCCGTTCTATAATGATATATTTATGCAGGAAGCTTACGTAAAACCTTCCGATCAAGCATTTCCTAGAGAGAGTCGACTCTCCCTCCAAGAAGTAAATTCTTCGTAGAAAAATATTCTTTTACGATGGCGACGGAAAATTATGCTGATGAATATTTGGAGCGACGTTAGCGCACAAGGGAGGAAAATGAGGGTGAGATTGAGCAGGAACAGGTGAAATGGTCGAGGTCGAGTGCATCCGGGTCAATTGGTTGATTACCTGTAATGTAGTTACATCCCCCCGAGTGTCGTATCGCTACTAACCAATTCTCCGATTACCGTCGTGTCTTGTCGTTGTTTATCATACTTACGAGGCAGATGAAAAATTTATTGTAAATGCACGCGACATTATACGGCCGAGAATTGACATTTACTGCGCGACAAAACGCGGACGTGCGACGTCATGCCCGCGTCGTTCTACTCGTCTTGTTTTTCATTTTACATTTTATACGAAGGCGTCCCGGTGACTTTTGCGTTAGATTGTTCAGAAAATTTAAAAACTAGAAAATTAAAAAAAAGGAAACACGTCAAGGATTAAAAAAGACGAAGAGAGAATAAAAAGCGAAGGGAATACCAGAGAGACCATTATGTAGGCATGAATGTTGTGAAATATAAAGTAGAAGACTGATACCAAAATATATTATATATTTAAAATATATGTAATATATATATTATGTACAGGATGTTCAGTTTAGGTTCATTTAATTGCAGTTCTAATACTCTGGCGTGCATGTATATCTTCCCGTCGAAAGGATGTGAAATATCAAATGCACTTTCGACTAAATGAGTGATCAATACAATTTTCATCAAGTAAATTGCGCGACAACAATAAGGGCTTTTAATATCAATTACGATAATGAGTAAATGTACGTGATTACAGACAGTTACGTATTTATACCAGGCGTGCTGTTTATTGATTATCCTATCATCTCAACATCTGTCACCTTCAACGTTTGCAGTTTCACGTGGCGCGATATGAGAAATGCGAATGGACAGCGTGTTATTTTCTATAAAACGTGTTACTCTCGAGTGCATTAATATAAAAGTACAAAAACAGACGCAACATTCAATTAATACGAGAAATTATATTTAAACGATTATGTAAAGCAAGACTAATGTCCATTTCCACCAATGTAGATTAATTTTAATCTCGGTTTAACTTACTCCTTATCTTTTTCTAATTCTTAGAACTAGAAAAAGATGAAGAGTAACTTAAACCGAGATTAAAATTAATCTACATTGATGAAAATGATAAGTTACTCTTCATCTCTTTCTAGTTCTAAGAATTAGAAAAAGATGAAGAGTAACTTAAACCGAGATTAAAATTAATCTACATTGGTGGAAATGAACATAAGAGATACTGAGATCTGGAGTTTTTTGTTTTCGCAAATTTAGAGACTCGA
>NJRL01000052.1:671057-689317 GCA_003063815.1 Aphaenogaster rudis
AGACATACAATGCTCTCTATTCCAACAAGAATAGAATCTGTATTAAAGGCAAATGGTGGGCCAACCTCTTACTAATAAAACAAGTAGTCTAGTTCCCAGGTCGCATTATTTTGTCCATCCCCTATCTCTAGTATTTATATTATAAAATTTGATTAATATATCTTTCGCAAGTAAAATAATTGATTTTCGAAAATAAAACGATTTTATCGAGAGAGGGTTTTAACACGAGAGATATTTAAATTAACTGTTTTCGAGGCGTAGCCTCATGCATCGCAGGCATGTTCGGCACGTCGCGCGGCGGTGTGCTAATTGCACTGCATTATACGCCGCTAACTGCGTCGTAATATATTACGCACTGTCAACATTAGAACGTATCCCCCGTTACGCCACATTATCGCTGGTGTCCGCGATGAGATTTTCGTGTCTTATTGATCTGCCAATTAGAAAATGCGGCAAGATCTTACGTAATATAAATAGAAAGATCACTTAGAAAATGCGGCAAGATCTTACGTAATAAATAAAAAGATTACTAATTAATAAAAAACAGCGACGGCAATTAATTCGAAACTGTGTCGTCAAACATCTTATTTCTCGTTTTCGATCGTTCAAACATCTTATTTCTGTACCGTACAAGATATAAGATACTCTCTCCTTGCGACGCAACGTCTTCCTATCCTTTGCGTATTGAAAATATTTCATTTCTGAAAAAGAAGAGGCATAACTCCGCTCCCTGGAAAATACCTTTATTGCTCGTTTTCCAACCTGTGCGCTCGAATTAGCGTCTCGCGCTATACCGTCGCTGTATAATTGAAGCAACGCATACCCGACGACACTTCGAGCAACGTTCCTGAAGTATCGAGCGCACAAAGAACCTGCCGGTGCTTTGAGAATGCAAAGCGACGTCGATGATTAAGGATTCCCTTTCCGTAATTAGCGGGATGCACAGCGAGACACCGGTATCCGGGGGTGTCCCCGTGTGCGATTAACGCGGCGATATAGATATGCGTACCATGGATTCGTGGAAGCGCACACCCAGCGACTTGGGATCCCTCCAAGGAGCTCCGCCAGGACCAGGTCGCCCCCACGGCGAAGGATGCACCAGCTAAGCACACGGCGCCGTCGCATATTAAGCAGTTTCCAAGGCTTGCCTCCTCTATCTACGTGCGTACGCGTACGGGATCGTCGTCGCGTGATACTAGAACACGTGCTCGGCGTCTATTCGCGTCCCCCGCGCTTATCCTCGTCCCCCGTCTGAGGGGTGTTACTGTACCAGGGCCCTCATCGCGCGGCGTCCCAACTCCGACCTAGGGGGGGGTTGCAAGATCTCTCCGCGCCCGCGTTAGAACCTCATCTGCATCCGATTAGCGGGGTGCAGCCTAATTTCTACAACCGGCACGTAATCCCGAAAATTACACCGCGCAGCGAGGAACGGCGATCATACGATGTTTGCACATGTTCGTGTGCGCGGTAGCTACTGCACCAATTTCGCGAATTTCTCTCGTCTTCCCGTCGGTATACGCGAAACGACCGTGGGATCGATTGTTTCCAACCTGGGCACCTATTATGGACTTGTTCGGAATGGATTCCGATCGGAATTGTTTAGTTATTGCCTAGATTTCTATTGTCTTTTTTCTAGAGAAAACGGAATAATTCCGATCGAAATCCATTCCGAACAAGTCCATAATAGGTGCCCTGTTTCGTGAAACGGTCAGCTTGGATAAAACAGTAATGCGGATAGATATTTTATAAGTCCGCGTCTTCTCGAGCTTTGCTTCAGTTAGGCTTGGACGGAACAGACCAGTTCAGTGTTTAATCTATTGAATGCGTGCATAAGCCAATAACCATCTAACACTATCGATTTTTGTCGTAATATACGAAACGCGCATTATGAAAATTAGAGTGGCAAAATAACATATTTACGTAACTCATATTCTCTTGTGAATTTTGCGACATGCCCGCGCTCTAGAAAAACATACACTGAAATTTTACTGTCGCGGTACAAAAAGAAAAAAAATGCCAAAAAGGAGAGAAACACTTAAAGCATTCAAAGCTATCCTATTTCATAGCTAGGGAAAAAAATTCGACATGCGTCCTGGTTTCTCGCTTAAATAGAAAAGCCATTTTTACACGACGCCGAACGGTGTCGTTAAAACGTTTCCTTTTCGCAACTCTATATACGATGCGTCAAAAATTTCACGGCGGGCCCGTAGGCAGCGTAAAATCGACTTTGTGGAAGTAGCGTTTCTAGTTCTACGTGATCGGAGAAATCGACTATACGTCTCGAGTTCGAGCGGATACGACGTGTTCGGCCCCGGCGGCACAGCCGCTCTCTCGAAATTATTGCCACGAGAAAAATGCCTCGTGTCCAACATACAAGGAAAGTCCATTACGAGATTTCTCGTATTTGCTGCCATGACGAGTCGATACCATGTCCGACAATAAAGCTCAACTCATTTGGATATAGCTGCGACCCCCAAAGAATAAGCAGTATCCTTTTTCGGATTCGTCCGCCTCGAAAATCCCGCAGCATTTCTTTTTCAACGAAAAACAGCTAATTAAAATATTTACGATGTATATAAAAAAAATTTAATACAATTAATCGAAAACTGAGGATATATCTAGACTTAAAAGATCTTTCGATGTTTAATTAAAAATTAAATCATTTTCTTCAGTTATGTTTTCTTTATAGAATACCAGAAAAAAAATGTAATGTTGAGTAGTTACTTATGTTATATAGTTATACTACTTAAAAACGTCCATTCTTTATTCTAGTTTACTGAAAAAAGTCACAACTATGGAACTCAATCAAATATAGGATGTCATTCGTAAAATAAGTTTTTATACTATAAATTAACTCTATAAATTACTATAAATTAAATATATTATAAATTTTTAATATTATAAATCAACATGCACTAATCAATTAATTTTTATTACTTAATATCATGTGTTATTTAATCCGCGATTAAAGTTTCTCTTCTTTTCTTGTCGTTTTCTCTAGTCGTAGACAGTCCGCGAAAGAGCTCTGTTTTATTGGCAAATTTAAAATTACGCCACTCCGGGATAACGACCTTTGACCCGACGGGTTAGCAGTTTCCAGCTTTCTATATAAACCGAGACCTGCTAAACTTCACACGTCATCGCGTGTCTCGCATTCACATGATGACATTGCAATACGAACTTCCGTATCTGCGGTATCGGAAACGTATCGTGTGTACGAAGTCAGATGCGATATTAATGGAAACTTACGCTGACGACGATATCGTCACTTTTGATCGACGCGCAAGGACGATAAAATTGTGGAGCCACTTGTAAGAGGTGAGTACCATATCAATTACCGGCTTGCGGTTGCTTGTAATTCTTCTTCGATGTAAATGTAGTTCGTTTAATCTTACTGTAAATTTATCTGTAACTTCCCGGAAAACGGAAACTCGCGAAAAACACACGAGCGTCCTTATAATTACGTTTTGATTCCGGCATTACGTAAGCAATTCTTTCATTTATCAGTAATATTCTCAGCAACTTTTTGTCAAGAACTTTCGGAATAGCTCCCTTAGCTGACACCGAGAATCATACGTATTATATAAAGGAGTTCGAATCAATTAAAATGGATTTACATGTAACGTCTCGTTCTTTTTTTACTTAGATTATAACGCTTCGTTTATAGACGAAGAAAGAGAATTTATTTAATCCGGGCTAAAGCTAATCCTCGGAGAGTTAGGTCATGTCGGTGCAGCCGACCCTTAACGTTGATTACGACCAGATCGAATCAACATCGGGCGTGTTCTTCACCTCCTTTATCCCATTTCTCCGGCGTAGAAATCGGGATCCCCCTACGTGCTGCCTTTGCAATATTCGGTGCAGTAATACAGGCGACTACCGGAGCTATTATGCTATTCCAAGCGCGACGTCTGTCAGGCGGTTCGTGTCGTCGAGAATCAGGAGCAGTCGTACGTCGTAATTTGCCTTTGTATGAAATTTTATGGGAGAGCGGAGAGATGCCGTTTGAAGCGATGAATTCGCGTACTGGCGATATTGCGCGGTTATAACGATCATAAGCGTACAAAGATGCAAATCTAATTGGCGACACGCACGCAAGCAAGCGAAAGTTTTCTCCGGATGTGCGTAGGAAAACGCATTTGAAGTAGATTTTTCAAAAGCGACTGCGATTAATAACTAACCAGATAAAATGGATGGCCGTCGTTTTCTCTATTTGCAATTACACGCCCGGAATAGAGCAAATTTCCTTGCTCTTATCGGAGAAAGTGCCTCGAAATATATACGCAGATATTAGGTGCATTTATTTATATTCAAAGTTGAAACATTCGCACACAACGAATGTCATGAAAAATGTACAAATAATAAAAATATGTTTTGCTGCTTTGATAAAAATACGGTTCGTGACTGCGCTCGTGACCTAGTTCCGCATGCGCCAAACATTATGACAATTTCTAAGGTTTGCAGGAGATAAAAAAGGGACTAGCGCTTAATATATGCAACAAATGCACATACAAATTGTATTACTACCATATTTCTTCGATCTTCTAACGTAAAAAGGAGACTAAAATGAAGTATTAAATACATGAAACATTTAAATATCCGCTGAAAAATATTTTATGCACTTGTCCCATATACGTGCTTACTTTTTTTCTCTTAATGTATACTTAAGAAATCAGAAAAATATGTGAAATTCTTTCTTCTTTTGATGAATTACGCCGAGCAAAAAATTGCATACGGTCGTACATTTATGTCGCGGTAAAGAAAACATATGGAAATTTACATGGAAATACGAAGCTCGTTTAATCAAAACAACAAGGAAGGTGAATTCCATGGACATTTTTACTTCGTTCTGTCAGAGATTAATTCTGTCTATATCTATATTGTTCATTTATGAACATATGTAAAGAAGTGTTAATTTTCAAGATATCGATTAAAAAATCATAGAGATTATAATTTTAGAATAGAACTAAATTCTTCATTTGCAATTTATCAGTTTCTTTTGAAAAAATTCAAATACCGTGAAGCTTTATAAAACTGTGTCTCCAATATGAAAACGAATGAAGCAGGATTAGGAAGTAACTCATTACTTGCAACCCCGTTACCGTTACCGTTACTTTTTTATAATAACTCGTTACTTTTTTCAATGGGTAACGATAACAAGTTACTTTTCAAAAGTGACTTCCCCAACTCTGGCGTTACTGTTATTGAAAAATGTAACATCATTACCAAATCGTTACTATAAAAAAGTAACGGTAACGGTAACGGAATTACAAGTAACGCGTTACTTCCAAACTCTGGAATAAAGTTAGAAGGCTAGATTAAATTTAAAAAATATATTAAATAATAAACATTAGATATTTAATAAAGCGTTAAAAAAAAATAAAATGCATGTAGATTTATATAAACAACAAAATGTTATAAAATTGCGTGTTAAAAACTCATTCTGCATAGAAAAGTCGAGATCGGAATTTATAATATTGTATAAGTCTTAATCTTTATATAATACATAAGATTTTAGAAGAAGATGGATAAAGATTTACACACAATATATTACATAAGTAAACTTTAATCCTGGCAGATGTATCATCATCTGTCTCCGGCTGAGAGAGAGAGAGTAAGGAAATTTAATTGCATAATCCGCAAATTTACCATTTGATGCATTAAGAATAATCATCCTGCGTATGGCTCCATTAAGCTCTCATTCGGATGATGGATACCGACATCGAAAACATCAAGTAGCGAAATCTCACCGCGCTTTCAGAAAATTACACAATAATCCTTATTTACATTTTCAGGACAGATAATAACGCAATTGCATTATACTGTTTTAGAGAGAACACTCCGTAATTCTCGAAAGAAATTTTCCAGGTTTATTAAATAAACCATACCTCATTTGTAAATCCATCGCCAAATAATTTGAACGAAAAAATTAATTTAGTTTAATTCTTATAACTATTATAATTAATTATATTATTAAAATATCGGTAAATGTTTTTAGAATAGAGTCGTACTACTTTATATTCTAGAATCTAGAAAATTAAAAGACGAAATGAGAACAAAATTCACATTTAAGTGATTTATTGAAATAATTAATACGTTAAATTGTATAATGTATTATCGCGTCAATAAAATCTTACCTTTTACAAAGGTAAAAATTAACGAAAACTATTTCCAGCGAAAATAAATCGATAAAGTGAGAGTTCGCCGTCGGTTATCCTTTAAATGTCAAGCAGAATATTCTAATGTGTGTACCAACGCGATGTTGTATCGCAAGCGGCGCTGTGCCTGAAAACTTTGCACGGTACACAGCGTTGCGTGATATTGTTTTCTGGCTCTTGTGTTTTATACATGGCCACACATGTTTGTACATGTACACCGCGTGCGGATTTAATAACTCGATTTGTACGTACACTCTGCTGCTCGGCAATCAAAACGCATTAGACGCTAGAATTAAACGTGCGCGATCTTCGTGTAGTCGCGCACTATACTTCCACAATAACAATAGAAAATAACAGGTTCGCGTGTTTTCCACAAGTTGTCGCGTATGTTTGAGTGATTTAAATATTGCGAAAGAATTGCAAAGCAATGGGGGATCTCTCTTATCTTTTCCGTGATTACATCGCGATTTTCTTGCGATATCCCGAATCACATATCGAAAAAGTCCGCGGAGACCTTTCCATTCGCTTAGGACATTCATTCGTTTACGACAGTATGACGCTCGGCCACTTAAAGTTCTCTCGCGAGCTATTCAACTCCCATTTGCCCGGAGAAAATTGTCGGCTCGGGAACACCGATGCTCGGAGGCATTAAAAACGCGGTGACAAATCTTACTCGCGCGTGTAACACCGTTTTCGCATCAGCGCGACGACGGCGACGACGTGCGTAAAGTTTTCATAGACGAGTAAACGTGCATGCGATCGCCAGCCAGATCGGACTTACGGGGACAAAGTTTCGCGACGAGAGGAGGTGCGGGCGAAAAGAAAAATGACGGCTACGGTCTCTCTCAGTTTTACCTGACCGAAACTGTGACATCTCGGCAGCTCGAGCGGCTCCAGAGGCACGTTCCTCTTCCTCAGGGTAGCCGCGCAGGGCGCGCCGCCACCTGGCTTACCCCACGGCGAGTAATTGGCCAGAATTTCCTGCAGCTGCAAGGGGAAAAAGAATTAGGAACGTTGCAGCTGCAAAGGGAAAAAGAATTGGGAACGCTGCAGCTGAGCTGCGCGAACGTCAGCCGGCGCGCGCTGCAGTTACATTTCACGCGCGAATCGCACGTTTGGCGTGACTGCTGAATTTTTTACAAATAAAAGCCGTAATAAAACGAAGAATTTCTTCAAATTAAATTTTTACCGGTTCTTAGGAATTTCCCGTAAACGTGCGATGGCGCACCGCGCGTGACTATATGTGCAAATAACCGCTATCGCGATAGATCCGAAGCGCAGCGTCTAGCACAATGCCGCAAATTGAAGATGGCTTTTGCGCTTGGAATGGAAGTCGTTCAGGCCTTTTCCCGGTTTAACTCAGAAGCGTTTAGCGTCGATGTAATCGTACCGAGAACCCTGCGGGCAGATAGGATTAACCCCGAAGCGTATCGGCCTTCCTCGGGTAACATTGCTAACGCACTTGCATTCGACCGCGTGCACTTGCATCAGACCGCGGCTGCACCAGATTCCCGAGTAATAAGAGGGATGGGACCGCGAGTAATCCCTCGGCCTGTCTTTATTAGCATACCGGTTACACGATAAATTCCGAGCCCCGTCCGCGGTAAATACAATTTAATACGGTCGACGTGTCGCATTAACGATACGAAATAATCACCGGAGCAATAATTACGCTGGGATTTTCATCGGCATAAATTTCGACCGTGTATTTTGAGTGATTGAAACGACGGACAAAGTATACGCGACAGGTATTACGGTGGACTGAATAACGCGCATACGTACGCGCGCGTGCATTTTTACAATATATTCCGTGCGAATTGTTATTTTCACAGAGGATGGTAATGAATGTAACGAGCGTGTGTTCTGCAAATATTTAGGGCCGCCACCCCCCCTCGGTGATGATTGCACATCATCGTTATTGTCGCGTCGATATACCGAAATAAAATGGGTGGGGTGAGAATGAAAACCAGGTAGCGAGAATTTAAACGCCGAATTGGCGTAAAAAATATATACATGTGTGATAGAAAAAAATTATTGGAGAGAAACGATTCAGAAATCCGTCGGTTTTTGCGCGTTTGCTGCGAAATCGAGGAAACGACCCCTCCCCAACGCGGGTTACCCCGATCCTGGAGTGATTTGAGAGGGCGTAACTTATAAATTATCGGAACTCGATCGCGCTCGTGGACTTTCCGCGGGAGTCTGCGTGAGGCGTTTTCTTGAACATTCGACGGCGTCATCGATTTTACTCCTAATTACGGTTTACTCCCGCGATCACTTCGGAGATTACCATTAACGCGAGCCCCCAACACTTAACGAGCTGTACAACGTTTGTTACAAGTTCGTAACGAGCACGCGGGGACGAGGCATGCAGTTTATGTAAAGCGCGCAAGGGGAGACCGTGATAGATTATTGGGTTATCTTTCGCGGCTTGTTTCTTAAGACAGTTAGAGACGGAGATTATGCAGATCCACTTTAATGGGATGGCTTTATTACCGTTCGCTCGCACGTAATTTCCCCGTTCCGAATTCGACGACGCGCCCCGCGAACCGTAGAAATAAACGCAACTAGGTCAGACACGTACTGGAATTACAGCGACATTTTCAAAACACGTCTGTAATAGGAATAACCGGACGGGTCACCCGATATTTAATATACCATCGCGATTCAATATTCTCAGGCAATTTCCATTTTGAAAATATTATTTTAAAATATTTACTTCCATCAAGTAATGTTGACCGCGTTTCAAGTGTCCGTCTACTGCTAATTCTTTTATTCGCTTGATTGCTAGTTAACACAGATTAAATACACACGAATCAAATATTTATCCCGCTTATCCCGATACGTCGATATACGTTTCGCGTTGATAAATATATGGCTTTGAATTTTTAACGACCCTCTCCGAAATCGAACGCGACGTTGCTGGACTTTAATATCTCGACCGCTTGCGCTATCGCGGAGGATTAATTTCCAAAGTCCGCCCGTCTTCGCCCTAATGACGTTCCGGTTCACCGAATATATCCTAGGGCCATATCTCTCGCAGTAGACCCTTATCCGATCGGTAACAATAGCAAGGCGAGACAATGACGTTAAGGGGGCGGTCGGGGCCGTAGGGCAAGCGGTATAAACGTGGCAGCAACGTGGCCAAACCAGAAACGCCCATTTGTGTGACACATACTTCACGTTGCTCACGGTGCTTTTGACGTTGCAGCTCCTCCTTCCGTCGCCTCCATAACGCCGTGCCCTCCTGAACAACTCGGCGCTCGCGCTTTCTCCTCGCGTCTTCTTCGACTTCCGGCTCGTACGTCGTCTCGGAAACTTCCTGCGCCATTTACGTATCGTATCCCGGCCCCCTTCGGAGCGGCGGGGAGGGTGGGGGAAAAAAAAGAGAGAAACAAAAGATCGCGCGGCTGCACGATCACGACAGTAGTAGATATCACGATGCGACGCGACGTGTACTCCTCAGGCATGCCAGCTTCGAATATCGAATGCCAAAATAGGGCCAGGAGCGACTTGGTACAAGTCGCATGCCGCAGCACGTGGTTCTGTCATCATTCGTTATCGATTTAACAGAATATCGCTCTTCCCTCGGGAGATACGACGCCGTTGTACGTAGTCGACGGTGTAATAGGAGTGTCGATGCCAGGACACCGCGCTGTAATCGAGACATCCGGTTTTATATATCGTTTCCCGATATAAAAAACGAGTCGCGAAAACCACCCCTCTGCGTGCCGGCTGCGCGAAACCCCGAGCTTTGTTCATTCATTCGACGCTTGAGCTACGATTTAATTCCACGTGTCCCGACACTGCAAACCGGAATGCACGAAACAATTGCGTAATTGGATTAGGATGCCGACATTTAAATTACAAGCGCTGCGCTATATTTCATGTTTCTGGCGGCACTTTTCCGCATACTACGATATGCTTACGTTTTGAGATTTTTTTTATTATTTAGAAAACGGAAGAAAGATGTAGGAAGATGTGTAGAACATACGATTGAAAAGCGCAGGCTTATTGAATTCGACCGCTATAAATAATGGTGTCGCCGACTTTATATTCCGATCACGTTTAATAAATCACTTTTATCTGTCACGCGAAAACAACTGTTATATAACTTCTATTGTATATTTTATTGCGTTGTCGTGCATCAGATTGGTATCTACGTTACAGTAAAATATTTTGTATTTTCGCTTGCATCCTCTTCTTTCTGTATTTCTTAAATAAGATACCATCCCCGAAATATCATCAAATGTCATCAAAATCAATTAACCCTTTTCTTCCCCCCCCCAAATTATTTAGATAGTCTTACAAAAAAATTTTATTATGCATTTTAAATATTGTTTATTATGCATTTTTGCGTATATTTTGTGTATACAATAAATAAGCGAATCACGAAAACATTTCGAAATTTTAAAAACGTTTAAGGACTTTCTACGTATTGTTCTTATTGCAACTGTGTATGATAATTTGTATTGCAAAGTTATTATCCCCTCAAGGGTACACATATTAACTCACTCGGGCCTACGGTTACACTGGGCACAAAATACTCAGTCGCACAGTTTTTCGTTTATAATTTCACTTCTAATTCAACGTAGAGCTTTTTTTTAAATTAAAGTTTATGCAATTCTGCGTAAAACAAACCCGTAATCGATTAGGTTTAATAAATCTAAAGCAGAAATATTAATCATTGAAAAAAAGAAAAATTTTTGAATTTTCGCGTTTTTTTTATTCAATCTTCAATATCTCCGGTTCTAATTGACGAAAATAAAAATTTAAAAAAGCATTTTAAAGCGGAAAAATAGTGCTTCAACGATGTGGTGATCGTTTTTTGATACGGCTTTTAGGCTCGTTTCTACCTGATTCTTATACCACCCGAATTAAGTTACGGGTCAAACGTACCCAGGATACCCTTGAGGGGTTATATGTAATAAAAACCTTTTTTTACCTTTGGTAAATTCACTTAAAATATTTCAAAGGAGTTATAATTCTGCAAGCTCTTATTGTATTTATGATGACTTTTTTCATCGAACTGTAATGGTAATAAGTGAAAAATAATACTTTATATTATCACGAAAAATTTTTAAATACATTAAAATACGTGCTATTTACAGTAAGCATAAAGTATTTTATAAGTAGTATTTATGTAAGCATAAAGTCTTTACAGTTATCTACATGAAACTATAAGAAACTAACACATACTCATAAATATGGAAATATAGACTGCAGTAATACATAATTTATAAACATATAGTCATATAGCTACAATGGAAATATAGTCATATAGCTACAGTGATGACTTTCTAAATAAATCGTGGCCAGTTCGGTCGTTTATACAATCACTTTGGGAAATGAAAAAGTTAAGAAATTTATTATTTTAACTAAGTAATTATAACTAAATTTAAATTATGAACAATTAGCCGTTTGCAAAAATATTAAAATCCTAAATTAGCTAAAGTCTCGATCAATACCCATACACAATATATTCGTGCTTTATTATTAATCTAATCATAACACTATTCTAGATTGATAAATATTGAATTATACTGTCTGTCAAATATAAGGCTATAATTGTACGTTTAATAATGATACAGTAAAAAGCTGTTTTCAATTTTCAATGACATATTTTAGGAATATAAAATATAAATATATATTCTAAAAACAATCGCGAGAATTATATACGATTTATCGAAAACAGATCATCTATAAACGAAATGCTCCAAAAAAATGCCAATATTTTACCATACTAGAGCCAATATTTATCACGTCTGTCTAGACTATTTTTTAATTTAAAGAATTATTTATATTGTACGGTTTAAAAATAATTAAGTATAAAACAAAAATCAACCGAAAATATTAAACAAAGGGATGAAAAAATCCATTTATCATCCACATATATGTATAGACGATGTACAGAATCCACTTTGGACTGATATTCAATGACCTAGCTGGATAGGTACTTATGCGTGTAGAACGGAATAGACGCGCTTTATTTTGTGATCCGTGCATTCAGATACGGATTTACGAACAGACGCGCTGCACCACAAACTACAACACTTCCCCCGGCCCATAAATAAGCCGCAAATGCACTCAACGGTACAATTGACCATAAAACCGACTCCCAGATGCGAACCTCCGAGCTGTTGATTGCATCCGAGGGACCGAAACACGAAAAAATAGGATCGCAGAAGTGAGAAAAAAGCCGAAGCTGTTTCTCGGCAAATAGCAGTACTTATACTGACGCGACACATTATCCTACATACTGCACCGATTAAAACCGTCCCATATCGCGAAGCAGCTTTATCGGCACTTCGTTCTTATCAGGCTTCTATTAGCAAGCTTTTCCAGCGCGACATAAAGCTATTTTCTCTGGCAGCGATAAAGAAAGGACGAGTTCTCGAGTTTTACGAAATTAGGATCGGTACTGGAATAGATGTCAAAAGTTTTACTTAAGGCCATTGCACGTGAAAAAGATTTACTTGTAATCGTAAGCAAATTGACCAATCACAGTCAAGCATTCTCACAATGTAATAAAAATGTTTGATTGTGATTGGTCGATTCGCTTACGGCTTTACGATTACGACTAAAATTTTTTCACGTGCAATGGCCTTTAAGCGTCGCGATTAGAAATGTGCGAATCAAGATTTTTTAACTCGAATCGAATCGAATTTGCAAAAAATCTCGAATCCGAATCGAATCGAATTGACAAAAATATCGCCGAATCGAATCGAATCACCCACATTTCGAATTCGAATCGAATTAAAACGTAGGAATCCTGTATGCAAGCCAGGAATGTGACGTAAGCATTCGAAGCATCTGAAGAGGTGAATAAAAATTAACGAAGTCTCGTAACGACCAACCTTCTGGCCGCCTCGAAAAGACGCTGAACGCACGATAGGATTCAACGGGTTTCAAATCTTTTTACGCACTTCTCCGATTCGAATTCGAATCGCAGTGATTCGATATTGTCGAATCTTTCGAATTCGAACTACGTCAATTCGGATTCGAATCGAATCGAATATCGTCAGATTCGATTCGATTCGAATTCGAATAATTCGCACATCTCTAGTCGCGATCACTTTTAACTCTTCTCGCTCGCGCGTGCAAACGCGCGATGGCACGTGGTGAAATTAAACATATGCAAAGTGCCAGGCGAAAAAAGTGCAAGATCGCTGAAACGGCACCGTGTCTCGTACTCGTCGAGCCGCGTGCATTATCGACATCAAAGGATACCCGCTTCCGTTCCCTCGTACCGATCTCCTGCCATTAGAGCCCGATATATAAGCTCGGCGCGCAAGCTGTGCAGTAATACTATTCAATCGAACAAGCGGCGGAGAGATAGGCGGATTCGTCACCAAGTCACGTAGCGATCAAATATAAATTTTATATCGGCCCGCGGGAGACGGTGGCGAAAGCGGGAGACAGACAGCCAGTCGCGTAGACTATCGATTCCGGTGTCGAATTTGCTGCCGAGTTCGCCGATTCGATACCAACGTTGCACGTCACTCGAGGGAACAAGCCGATCAATACCTCGTCTTACGGTCAATAACGACCGAAGCTGACAGCACGATCGTATTGTAAATGCGGCCCGGGATGCGCGTAAACGAGGGATCGATCCCCGTTTACGACGGTGCCGTCTCGTCCTCCGACGGCACTCTTTCCTCGTTTAAGGGTGAGAGGCTCGCTGCGAATCGCGCGCGAATCGGGGGGTGGCGACGTGCTCGCGCCGCGACCGCGATTATTACGATTTCTCGCGTGCCACCACGGCGGGGATGATGATCCGCGGGGACGTGCGAAAGAGCGACGGTGGAATCCGTTTCTCGACGAGCCGATTACATTCTTACGTACCGGCGCTCCAACGCGGTCGGCCAACCCCCTCGCGACTACGGGTACACGCGACTGCCGGCCCTCGTGCGATCCACGGGGGGTTGCGGCACGTCGCCGACGTCCCGACGTTCGCCGGCATACCGGCGCACGATTTTCGCTACGGACATGCACACGCGTTGCCGTGTGCTGCCGTCGTTATCTACGCCGCTATACCTTTACCCTTCAACCTTCGGCTTCCGACCCCCCCCCCTTAATCAGGAGCGTAGCGAACGCCGGCTCACCCGCGAACAATCGACGAGCGAGGGTGCTCCGCGGATGCCGGAAGTGCTCCTCGATGCGCGAAGGGGCGGTAAGGGTGAGGTATGATCACCGGTTATTAAGAACTGACGCTGATGAACACGCGATTTGAATTACTTACACTAATATTCCAAGTTTGAAGTTATTTAAGTATTTATCGATGTATTCGCTTCTCAAATTTTAAATACAATATGGAATAATTGTTAATTGTACATATCTAATGTATATATAAACATAATATATATTATAACTTTAATTTTTCCTAAATCGCCAGTATATAATAAACATATAATAAATTGTAAGACGACTTGACTGGCCATAGATGGTATTCTATTTATTACTACGTATCAATCATACGGATTGTGGTCCTCTACGAGTATTAAATTTAATAATAATAAATGCTAAAGCATCTATTAGATTCTCCCCCCTCCCCCCAACGCCCTCCCATCACGAAAACTGTTAGAAAATTTGTTGCGAAAATTATAAAATTATTCTATATATATACATAATATATATTATGTATATATAAAATAATTTTACATTATACATATATTATATATATGTATATCTTTAATAATAGATATTTAAACACATGAAATTTTTTCAATATTAAAGTAAATTATATTCCACCTGACTGGCTAAATTAATTAAAAATCTTCTCACTACGTCACGACTCACGACCATATGAGTTTTGGTCCATTAACGTAATTTGATGCTAACAAGCATCTATCAGATCCCCCCTTCCCCGAAAACTGTAAAGAAATTATTACAAAAAATAACAACAACAAATTTACTTTGATTGTTTATTTATACTGGCAAAGAGAAGACGTTATCATTGGTTTTTTTCAATATTATTTAAAATTAGTCCATATTATATATAAAATTTGTGTATTAAATATAATTATAAATATAAAATAACATAAAATAAACAAAAATATTAAACATAATTTAAAATATTGTTATAAATATATTTTTGTTTTTAATTCTACAATTTAATGTTTTATTTTAATCGTATAAGGTAATTATGGAGAAGACGTCACACACAAACACACATTTTGTATGTAATTTATAAAAGAAATAATATATGTACATATTTCAATTAATTCAATTAAATGTACTTGTTGTTTAAAGAATACAGTATTAGAAAACACTATAAAATGAACATAAAGTAGTAGTTAACTTATAAACTTTTAAACGAATTCTTTGAATCATGGTTACTTGGCATCTTACCCCATTTGGCATGTTCCCAATTATCTTATATGTACATACATATATATACATATATATATGGATTTTCTGTTGCCATCCTTACATAATATTATACTGTGATCGTTAATAATTTCTCGAGAACAGTATATTCCAAGCGACTTTATATATTCTATTACACGAGTGGCTCAAGATAATTGTATCAATAAATTCTTATGTTATCGATTACCACTAATTGCATACTTTTAACAAGTCACATTTCTACCAAAAAACTTTTTCTCGATATTGCAAGCAAGTCGTGTCGACAGTAGTTATGTATACATATAATGTATACGCACACACGCATAAAATAAAACGATCAAAAATGTTTGGAAAAAGATACGAAAGCAACGCGATACAAAAGTTCGCGATATCGAACTATCTGATTTTGCATTTATCACGCCAGCGACGCGTCCCACACAGCATGCATATCCAAAAGACGTCCAGAAGATATCCCGAAGACATCTTTAGGCGATAGGATATCTTCGGGATATCTTCTGGACGTCTTTTGGATATGCATGCTGTGTGGGGTATGTATCTTCAGAAAAATCAATTATAAAAGAGAGACGCGAGAAAAACGTAAATTCTCTCATGTCGTTTACTGTCGAAAATGTTTTTCTCATGATCCGCACAAGCGTGATCGCCGCTCTCGAAAACCTATTTAAAAAATTACCCGTTCAACGACTCGAGCGATTACGTGCTTTGCTTTTAAAAGTTTCATGAAATGAAACTTTACACCGAAAGGATAAAAAAATTATTGCTGTTATCGATGAGATACTATTAAAGAACTAAGCCAGATTTAAAATTTTTATGACTGTGAAGTGGATTTGGTAAGCCCGGAATAATTAAAGAGTATGTATGTTATCGACTGTCTCGATATAAATATCTTATAATCAAATCAGTAATTAAATTCATGATCTATTATTATACAGACGCTTCGTAGATAAGGATACATTTACGATACTAATATCATATACAGGGTGTTTCTAAATTCCTTTGACAAATTTCTAAATTGAATTCTTCACATCATAATAAACAAAAAGTTCATATAAACTTATGTCCAAAAATGCGTGAAAAATTATCATTGAAAAATTAAATTTAATAAGAAAATTTAGGACTGATAAAATCTGACTAATATTAAGTCACAATTCGTAAGAATGGTCAAAATGTCTTCCGTCTGATTAAATCCTTTAGACTTTTATCTGTAGAGACACTTAAAATCCCTTGTGTATTCAATTGTATTATACAATTGTGTATACAATTGAAAACGAAGAGATGCTTTAGCAACGTATTTTTGAAACTTGTAAAACTATTCGTAACTTTCCTGGAACTTTTGAAAGGTTGCGGCAGTCCATAATCCCTGACGTGTCCCCGAAGTGCCCGCATTTTGAACATTTCTTGTGAACTATGACTTAATATTGATCAGATTTTGTCAGTTCAAAATGTTGTTGTTGCATCCAATCTTTCAATGATAACTTTCATTCTACGCATTTTCCGATATAAGTTTATGTAAACTTTTTTGTTTATCGTGTTGTAAGGAATTCACTCTAGAGGTTTATCAAAGGAATCTAGAAACACCCTGTGCTATAAAACTGTATTTTTTTTATAGTTATCACTCACATGGAAAATCTAACACGGATAATAATAGAAGCGCAATTTTTTAAACTAAAATCGAATATTATTGTATCATAGATATATGTTCACATGAAATCATTCGTAACTTTCCTAGGATTTTTGGAAGGATGTGGCAGTCTATAATCCGACGTATCATTGCCATTGCTCATTCAATCAGATGGAGGATATTTTGAACATTTCTTATGACTTGATATTAGCCAGATTTTGTCAGTTTAAAATTTGTTGTTGAATATCTAATCTTTTAATGATAACTTTCATACGTATTTTCAGATTTATGTAAACGTTTATTGTGGAGTTTACAACACTTCACTTTACAGATTTATCAAAGGAATTTAGAAACCTGTACAGCGCTGCAAAACTGTATTTTTTTTCATAGTTATCACTCACATGGAATATCGAATACGGATAACAATACAAGCGTAACTTTTTAAACTAAAATCAAATATTATCATGTTGTGTATATATATATATATATATATGTATATAACTTGTCGGAGATCGAGATTGAAGAATGATTTAATCTACAAAGTGATTTTTGAGGTATTTCATCATACCGAAAGTTCTGAAACGTTTTACGCCAATTACCTTCATTAATTCCTCATCACAAATGGTAAACTGTTTATTGTTAGGGTCCTGTAAAAACAGTCATTTTTTTGAAAACATAATCTTTGTCAAGTAAATAAATACATGTAATATACAGTAAAACATATATATGATTTCTAAGATATAATAATAATAAAGTAGAAAATGTCAAAGTATGGAAAATATTACATAAATAATTACAAATAATACTTACATAAAGATTCCTTTCTTTGACGATACTCCATACTTTCGTCACGACTTCATGTCGAGCCATTTGTTCTGCGCCAACAACTGCGGCGAGTTCTGGAGACAGTGTGATAGCGCGTGTGTAACTGCCTCCCTTGCCTTTGCCGCCACCACCACCCTTCTTTGCTGTGCTTCCCGGAGCTTTTTTGTTTTTACCCCAGTCCTCGTCACTGTCACTATCACTTCCCTTCTTTTTGCCTTTCTTTCTAGGCTTACTTTTTTTGGGTGTAACTTTAGGTTTCTTTGGATTGTATTCTTCATCGCTAGCATCATCGT
>NJRL01000052.1:757917-778208 GCA_003063815.1 Aphaenogaster rudis
GATAGATAAATATTAAGCTTTAACAATTTAATAATTAAATGTTAAGCTTAAATGTCATTTTATTAGTGTGCACAAGTGCACACAATACAAATTTTAATTTCGAAATTAAAATATCTGTAACATAGGTGCCTATACAACTTTTTTCAAGGGAGCAGAAATGTAAATACACTTAGGGGCACCATTTTTGTAAGGCTCTGCCACAAACGAACGTTATTTAATATTTTCAAATAATACTTTTTAAAGAAATATTTATGTAGATTTTTATTTTTAAGTGTATAAATTTTAAACAAAAATTGATTAGGTTAAAATCTGGTTGTCAATCATAAAATCATTCTAAATTGAAAAAATTAAAATCCAGGGGGGCATATGCCTCTCCTTGCCCCGGCCTCATGGGCGCCCATGATCTATAATAAATGAATAAATGACCGATTGATTAACTTGTATCATGCATGTCGTGTCAAGCTTTATTTTTAACGTGATTTAAGAAAATATACGATTTCAATGTCATTCAGAAAAAAGGATGGCGCTTCGAAAGATTCGCGTCCGATCGCGCGACCTTTCGCCCTTGAAAATGATGGACGCAGCCGGGCAACATTTACGCACCCTTGTCCGACAGATCGGCGTCGTACCATCCGCAGAAAAGGTTCAACTTATTCCACTCGCTCTCGCCGTGGCGAACCATAACGATCCTGTATTTCGACATGTTTTCTGCGAGATCGCAAAGCCGAGAGAGACAATTCGCGAGCGAAGCGCACGGCGCGCACAATCGGCACAATTCGATACGATTCGATACTTTCGCTCAGCTGTTCGGTTCGAGTTCTTTTCCCCTCCTCCAGAGCTGCGTTCAAAAATCCTACTGGGCTGCGTTCAGAAATCCTACTCGATGGGTAGAGTAACGTTTATTAACCAATCATGATAAAGAAATTTTTGTTCTTTTTGTCCTGATTGGTCAATAAAAGCTACTCTACCCGTTGAGTAGGATTTCTGAACGCACCCCTCGATGGGTAGAGTAACGTTTATTAACCAATCATGATAAAGAAATTTTTGTTCTTTTTGCCCTGATTGGTCAATAAAGGCTCTAAAGCCGTAATCAGACTAGAGATTGAGATTGAGATTGGATTGGAATTTAACCAATCCGGAGAAAGAAAATCAATTTCATGTTTAGTAAGCTTTGCTTTGATTGGTCAAATTCCAATCCAATCTCAATCTCAATCTCTAGTCTGATTACGACTTTAGAACATATATATATGGAAGCGAAATAGCAGACTGAAAAGTGTCTGGAGGAAGTGAATAAGAAAATCGTAGTTGCCTCTCTCTCACGTCTTATTGCTCGTCGTAGTTGCCTCTCTCTCACGTCTTACTGCTCGAAAGTACGCAGGCGCGCCATTAAGTGCAACTCAGTGCAACTGAGTGCTTCTTCTCAATGGGTGCATCCAGATGCACAACCGCTCACTGAGCGCTCAGTGAGCGGTTGTGCATCTGGATGCACCCATTGGCTGCTGCTTTTCTGTTTTCTGCTATTCTGCCAAGGTGTGAATTCGCCCTAAGGTTGTAAACAAATCAACCAATCGCAGTCAAGCATTCCCACAATATAGTAAAAATGTTTAACTGTGATTGGTCGATTTGCTTACGACGTTACGATTACGACTAAACCTGTTTCACGTGCAATGGTCCAGACAGAAAGTTAGGTTAAATCAGATTAAATCGATGATGTTTTGAAACGAAGCATTCAATAAGGGATAAGGGTGAAATACTGCTAATTTCTATCTTATATGAGTTGGATTCAACATGTGGTGTCTTAAAGGACGCGAAGGTATTAAAGTTAAAATAAAGTTTTAAATATAAAGCGTATATAATCACAAAATTTATTTTTTAACTCTTAAATGTTTTCTTGTTAAAATTAATATAGAAATGATAACTATACGTAATAATAAACAACTATTTAAAATTTAATTTATAAATAAAAGTTTAAATAATAAATTATTGAGAATTTTAGTACAGTTATGTGCAGTTTAAAAGATTATCATTCTATTTTGTAATCTTTTTATATAATTTGATAATTTAATAAATGTACATAGTGTAAAAAAATTTTTTTTTGGAAACTTAACAGTGTATTCTGTTTCAGGCTTTTGTATTTATATTTTACCAAATGAAAGAAAAACATTTGGTAAGTCATTGAGTGATATTAAGCTGGAAGGAGATGCCACGATTAGTAGACGTCATGCAGTAGTTTCTGTAGAACCAACAGAAGAATCAGAGGTATATTAGTTCATATTATTTTTTAATATATATTTCTTTTAGAAATGACATCCCTATATATTGAAAAAATTATATCTCTTTTAGACACAATATAAATGTGTTATTAATGATGTATCTAAGTATGGAACATTTGTTATAAGAGATAAAAAGAAGAGAAAATTACATGTTGATGATAAATTTGCTTTGAAAGCTGATGATATAGTACAGTTTGGTCTAAAGGAGTCTACCTTTGTGTAAGATTATGATTATTTATTTTTCTATACAAATCTTAATTTTTTTATTTAATTATTTTATAAATTTATTTATATTTATATAAATATATATATATATTTATATATAAAAAAGTTATATATTATAATATTTATATAATGTAACATAAATATTTATATTAATTACATTAAAAAATATACTTTTTATAAAATTCTAATTTTAATTAAAATTATAATCGGAATAAATATTCTAATTCTATTGTTAATAAACTTGTTGATTCATTTTTGTAACGAGTTTCTTGTTACAGAGTGTTGTATTATTCATTTATAATTGCCTGGTCCAGTCTGAATGAAGAAGATATGAAGAAATTAGAGGATATTGTATGTGATTTGAAAATAAAATTGTCTAAGACATGGGAGAACTTTTGCACACACTTGACAGTGGCTAAAAGCACATTATTTACCTCAAAAGTAAGATTTTATATAATGTTGTATGGATTTATCTGGTTATTGAGATTAAATTATTAAAATTTTTTAAGTTTGCATTAAATGTTATTTCCACTTTTGTTACATAATTTTTTATATATTTTCCAAGCAGAGAAAATATTGATAAATTTTTTAGCCTAAGAAAATTTTGTTTAGTTCAAAAATACGATTAGATACAATTGATAAGATTGTTAATAACTAAGAATTATAGCGTGTATTAATTTTTTTTACTATTCTTTAATTTTATGTTACATAACTTTTTATATCAAGCCAGGAAAATATTAAGAAATATTTTGCAATAACATGGAAAAAAAATATAAATAAGAAAAAATTTGATAATTTATACTTGCATTGTGTATTTTATATAGTTAGCTTGTGCATTGGCCTCTGCCAAACCTGTAGTCACAAATGCATATTGGGAAGCAGTAAATATAGCTGTCAAGGAATCCAAAGAATTACCAGAAATTGAAAATTTTCTGCCAACAGTAAAAGAAGAATGGTTAAAAGTTTGTTCAAGATTATTTTTGCCGAACGAAAAGCGTAAAACACTATTCAAAGGCCTGTCATTTGTGCATTTTTGCACAAAGCAATATTTTGCATATGTGCCATTGATTACTGCAGCAGGTGGTTAATACCAATTCTTATCCTAATTCCAGATTTTAATACACTTTGAAAAATAAAACTTTGTAGTAATATAGTAACATATAAAAATATATTACGAAAAAGAAGCAAATATAAATTCTAAACATTATAAATATAGCTTTATTGTTTAATTTAAACTTTATTTCTTGTATATATTTTTATAGTATATATTTTAACATTTGTATTAAAATTATATATATACCTTTATATTCTTTTTTATGATTTAATTTTTGATTTTTATGTATTTATTACAATATATTTCTACATTAATTTGTAAATATTTAAAACAAGGAATTCATTTCAGGTGGAAAATCGTGTGTTTATCCAACAAAGAGACCTTTGACTCCCCGAGATCTCATTGCAAAAAATGCCATCGTTATACAACAAGCTACTAATGATTCTTCACAACTTACTCAAACTATCGCAGCTGATTATCCAATCATCTGTAAGTAATTATATCATTGAAAGTAAAAATAATAAATAGAATAATATACAATATAATATTTCCATATTACAGATCACAAGCTACAAACTGTCAAACATAGAATGGTTTCTGATACGGAAATTCCACTCGCGATTCTATATTGTTCCACAGAAATGTATTGCAACCCGAAGTACGATTTCGTCACATTTTTTAAATCGAAGACTCCAACATTTTTTTCCACCGATATGATAATCGAGAATACACAGGATATTGTTAATACTGATACAAGACAAATTAAAAGAAAAGTAATTCCTGAAACTTGCGAGTCCCAAAACGATGAGAATGTTTTGAAAAAAATTCGTTTTGACGAGAACAAAAAGAAACATATCTCCGGTGTTAATAAGAACAATATTGTAACGAGAGACATTGATAACAGAGAATCCAAACACAAAGTAATTCCCGAAACTTACGATTCTCAAATTAATAACAAAATTTTGAAAAGTCCCTATCTTTTTTATGAGAATGAACGGCAATATATGCCTGGTACTAGTGAAAGTAATATTGCAATCAGAAACTCGAAGGATGCTGATAACAGTGATAACAAAAAAATCGAACGCAAAATAACTGACAAAACTTGCGATTCTCAGAATGATGAGAACATTTCAAAGAAAACTCATTTTTTTAATGAAAGTGAACAAAGATACGTTTCTGACACCAGTACAAGAAATATTGCTGCGAAAACTCAAAACAACAGAAATATTATTAAAAATATCTACTTTTCTAACGAAAGCGAACAAAAAAACATTTCCAACAGTAGCAAAAATAATATTGTGAGTAATATTTTGTCTAATAATGCCAATGAACAATTCCAAATTATCTCCGACAGCTGCTTAGAAAAAGCAGCTTCTTTAGAAAAAAATATAAGCAATATTTTTTCTGACAAAAGCAATAGTAAACAAAATCAAATTATTTTTGAGACTTGCGAATTTAATGAAAAACATGTAAACAATTTTGCCACAGAAAAAGAGCAACGAACTGTCGATTTGCAAAAAAAGGAAATTTTTAAAGAAAATAATGTGACTTTTGCAACAAATCAAGAAAAAAAAACGTTACAAAAAAATAAATATATATTTCAACAGCGAGAAAATATGATTATAAATGAAGAAAATAATACGATTTTTGAAAAAAATAATTTGAGTAGAGAAGAAAATTCGATTATTGGAAAAGATAATTTAAACAATAATAATGGTAAATTTGTAATTGCAAGATGGGAAAACTCTAAAAATGCGAAAATTCCACAAACCATAGCCATTAATGACAGAGAAATTTACATAAAGCAAGGACAAGAGGACGATCTACTTGGAAAAGGTTGCTCTAAAGTTGAATTGCAAGATTCGCCGAAAGAACGAAAATTAAGTTCAGTCTGCACCTCTGAAAAAAATCGTGATAAAAGAGTAAAAGAGGATAAAATACAAACAAAAGATAATAGAAAAAAAGAATCTCGAAAAACAGTGAGTTATTTAATAATTGTTAATAAAATAAGAACGATTTTAATATATTGGCAAATTTATAAAAAATAATATTTGTAATATGTAGGAAAGAAACCGGCATGAAAAATATCAAAATCAAGAATTTACGGATGAAATATTGCGGAAAGATATACCTTGCGGAAAAAAATTTATAAAGGTTTGTATAAATTTTGCAACATGATATTTGATAATACTATATCATCGTTCTAAAAAATTCTGATTGGAAAGATATGTTGTTGCATGATGATATATACAGGGTGGGGTATTCAAAGTGTTACAAGCTATTATCTCTGACGTACGTGTTTAGCAAAAAATATTTGAGATAAAAGTTGTTTTTTTTTAAGAGGAGAAAAGATAGAGATGTTAATTTAAGAAAATACATTTTTGCGTATGTGTTTTTTCACACCAATTGATTCATCTCATTATTCTGTACATAAAAATATTGAGGTATGATTATCAAAAAACGAACAAGGTTTTTTATATTTTATGTCAAAATATGCCAAAATAAAGTATAAAACATCTCGAAAACTATTGATTTTTTGATAACATTACCTTAATACTTTCATGTGCAGAATAACTAGAGTAACTATATTACATAAAGGAAATCATGTGATTCCATTTAAAAAATTGGTGGTAACCTTTATATGACTTTGTCACCTACACTCAAGGTTAAATTAACATCTCTATCTCTTTCTTCTCTTCGAAAGAAATAACTTTTATCTTATAAAATATTTTTTACTATAACACGTACTTTCAGAGATAATAGCTTGTAACACTTTAAATGCCCCACCCTGTATAATCCGTGAAAATTTATTCGTGAATTATATATAGGCTGCGGTCCACTTGACGCTACAAATGCTTCGAAGCATTCGAATAACCTATCAGAAGAAAGAATTTTACAAATTGATCAATCAAAGAATGCTTTAAAGCATTTGTAGCATCAAGTGGACCGTAGCCATAGTGTGCATAAATGTGATAATACAATTTTTTGTGTAGAGTCAGTGAACGTATGAAGTGCAATTTGCAATCAGGCCTAATCTTGACTCTAATTTAGTCCTTTAATACCTTAATCTCTTATATCTAAAAAACTACTGCTCAGAATAAAAAGTTACAAAGATTATTAAGATATAGTCTTTGGTGAACTCTCTTGCTACAAGATTTTGATTCTGATAAATGGAGTGTGTCTGTATGCGTGCGTGCGTGAATGCGAAAGATTTGTAATACTTATTATGTGATTTCACAATATGTAATAAAGTTTTTTATTATTAATTTAGATGTCCATTGTGAAACCAGAAAAGATACTAAGAGTGGATGACTTCATTTTGTGATTTACAACTATACAATTTCAAGAAATATACCATAATTATAATATTTAAGATAAAAGGACAATTATTATTTTATTTTTAAGATATTGATTTTCAGTAAACATACAGTTGATATAAATATTGAAAAGTATTACAAATAATAACTAAAAACAAAATTACTTTTATAAAAAAGAAATTTAAGTTTATTTTATAGATTTGTTTAAGAAAGTGATCTGTAATTATTTCAAACAATTTATATGTATGTGGTATGTTCTTTATTCGCAGAATAGCCCTAAAAAAATTGAATAAATAGCATAAAAATTGATACAAATAGTATTTAGAAATTCAGACAATAATATATAACTATGTATCGAATTATTTTCTAATTTAAATAAATAAATAATATATAAGTAACTGAATGTGTACGTGTATGCACTTTGCCAATACATACAGAGTTGAGAAGTAATGCATTACTTGTAACACCGTTAAGCCCGTGTCAGACTATGCATTGGCAATTGAGGATTGCGAATTGAAGATTAGAATTCGACCATTCAGATAATCTTAATCATCATTCTCTTCGTTCTGATTAGTCGAATTCTAATCTCTAATTCGCAATTCTCAATGCGTAGTTTGACACGAGCTTTATCATTACTGTTACTTCGTTTTAGTAACGATTTAGTAATGATGTTACATTTATAATGATAACGGTAACGCCAGGATTGGGAAAGTTACTTTTGAAAAGTAAGTTATTACCGTTATTATTACTCATTGAAAACGTTTTTTTAACATAAAACATTTTTTTTGTAAATCTAACCGTTTTTATGTTATTTTTGTGGGCAAATTAAAATGAGACACCCTGTTTACATACATCAGGGTGTCCCATCTAACCACCCTTTTATCTTTGCATAATAAGATAAAATAAAAAATTCAGACTTTTAATAAATTATATAATTTCATTCAAAAAAACAAAGGTTACCTTAAAATCTCAGGAAGATCTTCACCTAGAAAAAATGTGTATCCATCATAAAATATCCTCCTCGAAACAAAGTAAGTACTTGAAACATTCTTTCGAATAACAAATAGTTCGAGAGATAATCGTGTGGAAAAATTATAAGGTCACTCTGTATGGGATGCCTTATTTTAATTGCACGCCATAAATATTTTAGTTGTTTTTTACTTTAGAAAAAGATATGCCACAGATTTAAAAGAAAAATGTGATGCATTCAAATCTTTTTATAGTATGTGCTTGTCTTGTGAGATATCATAAATATTTTTTTTAACAGAACTATATTTTTTTTATATATTTCTTAGTTATTCCATATAAAAATTTGTTAAGATAAAATTATCAAAAAAATCAACAATTTACGAAATATTTTATATTTTATTCTGATATATTTTGATATAAAATATGAAATATCTCGTAAAATATTCATTTTTCATTACCTAAATTTAATATTTTTATGCATAGAATAATGAGATGAATCAATTAATGTAAAGAAAACATATAACTGCTCTTAAAAACAGCATGTAATTGCACTTTTTTAAAAATAATGATGTATTGTAAATCTGTAAATAATATATTATAAATATTTTAAATAAAATTTATAATATAAAAATATTCCTGCATAAATTTTTTTTATATTTTCCTCTGAAAAATGTAAAACCTTTATTTAAAATATTTTTTAATAAAAAAACAACTGAATTATTTGGAATAAACAATTAAAATGAAATATTTGTTATATTAAAAAAATTTTTGATGATTTTTTATCAATTCAATAATCAAGAGTTAAAATGAGACAAATTTAAATATAACATTCGATAATTGAAGATAATGCAGGTACTAAAAGTGTCATTAGTTTATACTATGAAATTGTAAGAGAATAGAAAAAATTTTTTATAATACTAGTGAAGAAGATATAACCAATGAGATCGGAGAAACTTCTGAGGCTTTTAAAATATTTATATGATACACATTTGTGTGTTCTTCGATATATATATTAACAATATTTAGCTCTTCATATAATATGTATAAATATTTTATATTTACAATCAATTGGATAATTGCACATTAAAAAAATTTTTTAGAAAATAATTATATTTTAATTAAAATTTACATCTTTAGAATCTTTTATACTAAATTTATAAATAAAAATAAAAATTATTAAATTAATAAAAAATTTATTAATATTTATCTTTATTATTCCGTTAAAATTTATTTATTATTTAAAATAAATATATATAATTTAATAAAAATAATACATAAATAATTTTTTTGCTATATTTTACAAAAGAATATTATTTATATTTATATTTATAAATATTGTTTATATTATACTATAGCTTTTTATAAATAAAATATAATTATAATTAATAATATTTTAATTATGTTTTAATTATATTTTAATTATAATTAATTTTAATTAATTCCACTCTCTTTAGAAAGGACCAAAATCCATGATCGAAAAACGTCGCGATTCGCGATATATTAATTTAAATTAAAAATTGGCCAGTTAGGTCGAAACTACTGGCGAAGAATATCCCACCTCTTGTTTAAAATATAATTGCTAATTAAAATGACCTCGTCAAATCTCCATCATGAAATATATATTAAATTTCAAATTATATTTTACTATATTATCTTGAAAAATATCCTACTCGATAAGAAAATTATTAAATTATTAAAATTATTAAATCGCTTATTAAAATTTACTTTCTTTAAGATAGTTGTAATAAACGGGTGGACTCACATAATTTTCTAATTGTAAAATTTATCAACTCGATCGAATAAAGAGCGATGTTGCATTATTCATAAAAGTTTCAAAAGCGTTTCACGAAGCTTGTCATTGCTATTTTCGAATCGCATCTGTGGTCGCTAAATCAAGATTGCGTTGTAACTTTTAGAACCTCAGCGGTAGCAAACAATCGAACTTTTTGCGATTAATCAATGTGCTAGTGTGGAAATAAAAATAGAATTTCTATATACACAAGGAGAAAAATGAAGAAGAAAAAGAATAATAACGTAAAAATTATTACGAGTCACTTTAATTTATATGGCAATATGCGATCGATATATAGCGAGTGTCTATCTTTATTTACGTATTATTTAAATTGACAGCACATGATATTTTTCAATGACCAAAGTAAGAAAAATGTTAAGAAAAAGCTATTTTAATACTGAAAAGTTTGTTAAATTTACTATTACATATTCTAACAATTTCGAATCGATAAATCGATTGACCCTCTATTTTTCTAACGAATGAAAGAATAACTTGGAAAGAAGGTTGAAAGAGGATCTTAAAGGATGGAAAGAGGTGGAAGAAAGCTTCAGTGGTTCGGCTTCTTTACTCAGCTGCATCACGTGCGATGCGCGCGCAAATTCAAGCGATTATGCAAATTTCGCATTAAAATGCATTTTATCGAAATCTCCGACTATTCGGCGAAAAGCGAACACGAAAGACGTCGTGACGCTTTTTGCATTTGCACTTGTGGTTTGCCCTTCTATCTCCTAATTCGCTGTTTGTAATTATATATCATATCGTAGTATTCTTTTTATTTAGTATTTTCTTCTTTATAATTTTTAGTATTTTTTTATTGTAAATCAATTGCGTCTCTATTACAAAATGTCTATTATATTGTTATATAAAATAATCTACATCGGATATTAAAGAATATAGCGTCATTACATAAACATTGCATACTTTTTATTAGTTTTTCTCTATATTATTATTTTATGACAGTATTATATTATTTTCTAAATTAATCGTGCGTGCCGTCTTACAAATTTATACACACTGTATGTGCATTTTTTCTCAAGAAAATAAACTTCCACTAAACGCTCTGCTGCTGATAACAAGAACGAAAAAGACTTTGTCTCGATACGCCTTTCGGCACGTCGGCTGTTATGCTTTAACGTTTGTTTACGCCGTAGCTTCGATTATAGCGGTCCAAAGAAAGTTTTCGTTCAAAACTTTGCCGAGCTACACAAAAGATTGCCGATGAAATGCCGGCTGATTTCTTGCGACTGACTTTTCCTCACTGAGAAATTTGTTTACGACGAAATACTGTGGATGTCTGTTTTAGAGAAGAGACATTGGAAATGCAAAGTTTCTTACTTAACACCATAATAGAATTACAAGTTTTTATTTTTTAATAATTATTAATATAATATAATATTAATTATTAATAATAAATATACTATTATTATGCTATTACAAATATACTATTAATGACAACGTACATTTGTGAAAATTTAATAAAGCACTTTTCACAACAACGATATAAGTCAAAAATTATCATTTTTAAGTTGTTTGCAAAAGAAGAACAAGTCATTGGAGTTCTTATTACTGATAGAACGACATAACTAAGCTTCTAAAACTAGAAAGAGAAAAGAGAGTTTTGCAAGAGTGTCATAAGTCATAAAGGGTTGCTTTTAAGGATTTATTTTTATAGTAAGTGAAAATTCAATATACCGAATGAAGCGAGCTAATGATACTTTTATTTCCCTACAAAATGGCTGCGTTTAGCAAAGAAAGCTGCTTTGCAACTGTTATAAAATTTGCGAATCTGATTGGTGTATGCTTTTAATTTTTGCCGAAACTAATAGTATACACCAATCAGATTCACGAATTTTACAACAGTTACAAAACAGCTTTTTCTGCTGAACGCAGGCATTCAGTTATTACACCAAAATTTTAAAAATAATATTACGAAATTTTTTTATGATTTAAAACATTCAAATGTATTTTTTGGAAAACTTTGTTTTTTTGAGTTATGTTGTTATTGTAGCAAATGATCGAGTATATAACAATCTATCAATGCATTGTAGACAAAAATAAAAGCAAGATTTAAAAAGATATAAAAGATATAAAAAGATAAGAAAAAGTGACGGTATTATTTATTTCTTTTTTTCAGATAAATAAGGGGATATATATAATGTATATACAATACAGGATACTGTATAAAGATATGAAGAGATATATAAATTTACTAGTACAGTGATTTTTAAATTCTTTTTTATTGGCGATTCACTGTAAAATATTTCGAAAGTTTTTGCAGACCCCAAAAAATATATTACTATATTTTAAATTATGAATAAAAGTTACATAGAAACTAGTAATAAAAGAATTTTTTGTAATATTTGCGGCGTATTTAGCTACCTCTTCCGGCGCACTAGTATGTCGCGGCACATCATTCAAGAATCACCGCGATCTAGAGAGAAGAAACTTTTTTTTACATTTTTATTTGTGTGTGTGTGTGTGTGTGTGTTAAGCTCATAGTCCCTTTCTTGTCGAGTCGAATTGTCATCGTCAATTTTGTAATTTTTCACAGAAAAGTACATACCGATAAGAATCGATAGTATGGAAAAACTTTCTAAATGTCCATTTGAGTTCTCTTCGTCCACAGAATTGCAGACGAAGAAAGTCATGAGAGCATTGTCAGATCACAAAGAATGATAGTTGTCGAAGTGCAAGAAGTCAATGCCGCGTTCGAATAAATATATATCCGCCCTCTTTATATATCGACTAACTTTTTACGCGATTTTTATTCGTATTTTAAACGCATATAGACTCGTGGAACAAATCTTCCTCTAAAGTTTTTCTCTGCGCTTATAAAACTAATAAAACGAATTTTTTTAAAGTTCTTTCAATTTCTCGCGTCGAACCTTTATGAAATTTAAAAGAAACTCTTATCTCTAAATAATTTTTTATCTTATTGTAATTTGTGCAATTACAATAAGTATATATATATATATATATATATATATATATATATATAGTAATTAATATTATAGTATAATATTTGTATTAACATTTAATAATTATTATTAACATTTAATAATTGTGACATTTTAAATGTGATATTTTTGACAAATTGAAACTTAAAATTAATAAATGAGGTTTACGAATATACAACGGACAAGTTGCGTGTTCGACGAGCGTCTTGGGTAGGATTAGCAACCTGGGATCTGCTCCTGTCTGCGACAGCAACAGGATCAGACCAGCCTCCCTTTGAAGGAACGGATTGGCATACGGGAGAGCGGTGGGAGTAAGAGAGGGTATATATCCTGTTAATTACATGATCTCGGATTTGCCTGTGACGTTAGACGTCTCGAGCAGGATGTCTGTTCCCTGACAGACAGATTGAGTTGCCTTCCGTATTATGGACGCGATTAATAGTAATCGCCTTCCTGCCTTCCGATCCATAAGATCGTGCAATCTCCATTTGAAGTAACAATATAACGATTCTTGTCTTTCGATCTTTGATAAATTCTATATATTATAATGCGCCAAAGAAAATATGTCAAATTATATGAGCTATACTATGCGGAAACAATCACTCATCAGTACAATAAAAATAATTTCCCAAAACTTTTATCATCTTAAAATATGCTGTAATTCAAGATGATAAATTCATGCGATTCAAAATTAGCTCTTCTATGTCCTAAAAAGCGACGTTGGCTTTTTGCATTAAAATTGTGTTTTTAAAATAAAATTTTTTTTTGACCGTTGATATGGTATACATTCTTCCAAGTATATATTCTGATGCTTCTATAACTTCAATAACTTAGAATATCACTAGAGTACTAGAGTTGAGCTTCACTTATTATACGTAATATTCCTAATAGGGGAACGGCGGGTAGTATGGGTGTTCAGAGGTCAACATAAAGTAGAAATAAGCTTTAAAAAAAACGAAATATACTTTATATTTAGAGAACAATGGTTTTTAAAAAATTTATAAGACCATTTTTTTATAAACAATTAATTAAATGTCCATTTTGATAGGAGCGAAATAAGTGTCGGGTAGTATGGGACACCGCAGAAAAGTTATTATTAAACTCAAAATATATGTTATTTTAGAACCAAAACATTTTGTTTAAACATAAATATCTACATAAAATATTACATTAGACATGAGACTACAAAAACCTAACATTAACTTAATTGAAACAATAAAAATATTTTTTTTTAATGTAAAATCTAAACAATCGTTTTCTCTACACACTTTCACTTTCTATTTATTTTACAATAATCACAATAATAATACAATAAATGATCTACTACAGCACAGTCTTCATGGGCCCATCCTTCACAACCACAACACTGTATCCAATTCTCGTCAAAATTCCTTCATGTGTTGATTGTTGAGCCTGTTCCTTGATTACTGTATTAGAATAGTCTGTCTTTTTTTAAAAATCGTTTTGATGTCTGTTGCAGTTTTCTTCCGGATCCTTTCTTCTTTTTCAGCAAAGGCATTCTTCACAAGGGATGAAGTTAGAATCTCGCTTCTTTCGACTTTTCTCTTACGATTTTGCAATCTCCTTTCTCTGCAAGACTAAAATTCTAAGTATCGTCAATTCTGTCAGTTCATTCTGTCAGTTTCGAAGATATGCGTAATTTTGCGAACATCAGAACTAAATGTAAAATGACGAACCTCTTTATTATGCAAGATAATTATGAATTCAATTTTATTAGATGTAAATATGCATTTCTTATATTTCTTTACTTTGTCCCAAAAATTCTTCCTAAAAAGAAAAACATCGTAAACACATAAGTATATATTCCCACACAGCACAGCACTTTCGTTGTAGAATGGTAAAAATGTTTTAAAATATTATTCCAGTACATTATTTTAATAAATCTGCAAAATTTATTTGTGATTTGAAAACTTCCATATGTCTAACAGCCACAACTACGAAAATCGGGAAAACCCATAAACGCGGTAAACAAGTACAACACGAATTCATGAGATTCGCGATGTTGAAGAGGCATCAAAAGCGAATTTGACGAGCATATTATTCTGATTACCCTGACGTTAATGCGACATTAATCGATGGTAGGGTCAAGCAATTCATTTGAAATTTAATAAGGAATACGGTATTATATATTTATGCCTCTAAAATTTAATTTGCAAAAATATGATTTAATTAGTACTTTAATTATAATAATTAATCAATGTCTCGATTTTTCGTAAACATAAAATTATTATAAATTAAAATTAATGTAAATAATTAATAATAATATCTGATATATAGTAAAAACGTTAATATAAATATGAATTATAAATATTAAAATATATATAACAATAATATATATAACAATAAATAATAAAATATATATAACAATAATTATTATTAAAAATTTTTTTAATTCGTCAAAAGATCTAACTTTAAAATAGTTTACACTCTGCAAAAAAATGTAACAAAAAAACAATTGGCATTTTTATAATACTTAATCTTTGAAATAAGAAACATCCGAATGATTTATTTAAATCTTCAAATACCGCAAATTTTTCTCCAACTATATATTCTCTTAATAACTTAAAAATGCATAAATCTCCCTTAAGAAAAATACGAGAGAAAGAGTTTATTTCCTTAAGAAATCTATCACATTTTGTTTTACTGCGAAAATCCGTAGTCTATTTTTGGCAGATATGAGTAAGTAAAACGATCGGTGAATTAATTTTGCGATTCTCTCGCGTTTTTTCTCGCCTTGCAGCTCATCAAATATTTGCGCGACTTTTCGCGCCTTGATGTATCCGTCGGATCTTCGCGTTTGTTGTACTTGGGAATTTGCGGTTACGCGTAACTTTATTCGCCTTTAGCGAGAGCTTAAACTTTGCTTCTCTTCTCTTCGCAAGAAAACTTTTCTCGAGGAAACGTTAACGATGGATTTCCTGGCAAGATCAATAAGGAGTTTCCTTGGTCCTCTCTAATAACGCAATTGATCAATATATTCTAAATATGTGTATGTGTGTAGGTGCGCCCCCCTCCCCCTACACACACACACACCCACATACACACACACAAATTTTGCAAATATATGTATATATACACACACACACACACACACACACATTCACACATATACATATGTAGGATATACACAAATGCATATATAAATAGATAAATATAAGTAAAGTTCCATTTACAAATGTCTTTCACAACATATAATCGGTTTTTTTATTATACTATTTACTAAATAATTTTGCTTTTTTATTATATTTATATATTAAATAATTATCAAAAATTATTCTGTTTATTGTTGTATTAATAATTGTTATAAAACAGTTGTCTATGTAATAAAATCGTATTATATCTATAATAAAATGTTATTATAATTAAAAAATTTAATAAATATAAAAAAAGTTCATAATTCTCTTCTTAATTTTCTCAAGTCTACAGAAAATTGAGTAAAACGAACGAAACTTTCCAACTTTTCTTTACAGATGGATACTATTGTACAAAATCAATCATCTAACGGGAAAATTGACTAACTTTTTCTAGAGTGACACAAAATGGAATTTTTACCTTTGGAATGTTCTATAACGAATCGAATTTCTCAATAATGAAGTCAAGAATGGCGCAATAATCCTTCATTTTCAGAAATTCGTTTTAAATAAACAGAACAAAATCAAACTACATTTTTATTTGATAAATCTGTTTCATATATTTTTTATTCGTCGGTAGTTTTTTCGCAAATTGTGTTACTAATTTTAAAGATAGCGTGTCAAATAATCCATTTGCATAAATTTTAAAATATAATTAATTTATAACTTATAATTATCGTTTATAATTCCTTTGCATCAAATCTTTTGCAGAATATAAAATGTAGATGTTTTTTGCTAAATTTTTATTTTCTTATTTTTGTTAAACTTTTTTATTTTTTTAAGCACTTTAGGCACAAATTTCTAATTTTTTGTCAATTTTCTAAGTAATTTTAATATTTTTAATTCTTTTTCACATAAGAATTTAATTCCTACAAGGAGATTCTAATTAAACAGTTAATTTATTATAAAAGTTAGATTTTATATTTTACTTATCATTCAGCAAACATTAAAATGTAAAGGAAAAAAGGGTATTAATTAAAAAATTCCATTAATCACTAAAATAATAATATACAAACTGCAAATATTCGTTTTTTTCCATTCAAATTTATTTTTTTTGCATACAGGTGCGTAAGGAACATAAAACATGTGTATGAAAAGCACACTTTACAAAAGCTCTCTCTCACGCAAGAATCATACACACATAATGTAAGATAGATCTTTTTCTTGTATACTTGCAAATATTCTCGATTTTATTTACAGTATATTATTATAACAATTTTTAACCCATGATAGGCCATAACAATAATATAAAGAATTGTATAATTAATAATAATTTATAATTATGAATTAATAATTATTAATTAATAATTAGTAATTGATCATAATTATATATTAATAATTAACAATTATTAAAAATTCTATACTTATAAATTATTGTATAATAACACCATGTGCATTTTTAATTTTTAATTAACGCTAAAATAATTGAATTATTAAGACACTACTATGTTATCATTTAACTAATCATTAATATCTAATTAGTAATTATTTTTATTTACTATATACTATATTATTTCTTTAGTAAATAAAATAAATAATAATATTATTGCGATACTAGTGAAATTTTGGCCAATAATGGGTTAAAATTTTAACATTGTTATTATGTTATCTTTATATTAATATTTATTGTACGCGATGACAACTTGTGTTTTTTTGATTATCGCCAAGTAGCAATAAATATACATACATATATAACTAAATTATGTATTTATAAGTATTATGCATACAATAGGTACAACAGCCTCCTTGTATATTATTAATTTTTTATTAAAAATGGAAATCTAATTGGCAAGATTTCTATGATATGTTAGGATGTAGACATATCCTTTTCTCGAAAAATAACATTATTCGAATTATTTAAATATTTTAAGCTATATTAAATTATTATTTTTTATTTCTATATTGCACAATATAATAATATAATAAAATCAAAATAAATTTAAGAAGATAATTTTAAAAATTTTAATTTCTTAAATTTCTCTTTTCAATTTTAATTTTTTCTTAAAACTTTTTTCGTAGAATTCTCTCTTTGAATTTTTTTCCTATACCATATATTTTTTGTTAATTATGTTAAAATAACACATTTTCCTTTTTAATTATATATATTGTTATATTACAAATCAGATCATGATATAATATCAGTTAAGCCGTAATAAAACAATAAGTATAATTTTCTTAAAATGTAAAATATTTTTGACATTTGTAATTGTTTAATAATCTTTCAATCGATTATAAGCTTTATGCTTAATTTCTCATTGTTTTTGGTATATCACTGAGTAATATTTTATTAAAAATTAACAACATGAATTCGCAAAGTAACGCTATCTAGCGAAAAATTAACTTATTCTAATTAATTAAATAATTTTTGAATGATAACTTAATCTTACATATAAGTGTTACAACTAACATTAATTAATTATAATTATGACTTTGTAATAGTTAATTCATTAAAATATATCGTTAAAATATATTCATTAAAACGTATCAATATAAGATTTCTTTGCAAACATTAAAAAATATAAATGTAGTAACAGATGCAACAACCTTTGAATTTTTTAAAATTAAAACTAAATAGATCTTACTTTTTTAATTAAAAATATATTTTTAATAATGAATTAAATTGGAATTTGACTGTATACTCCATTTATATATGTAATTAATTCGTGTAGCCGATTTATTTTAATCGATTTAGTTATAAATAAAATATGTAACTTAATTTATATATATTAACAAATAGAATAATTATAAAGATAAACAGTAGCAAGAAAAAGAAAAGAAACGATATCTTCTGATATCTTCTCAGAACTGAGTCATCATATTTTAATGTAAAGGTATTTGAAATTAAAATTGTAAAATTTTAAGGTATTTGAAATTAAAATTAAAAATTTTAATATAAAGGTATTTGAAAGAGAAAGGCAAAAGGGAAAAGGAAGCAAAAGAAGGAGGAGGAAGAGATCTCTTTACATTTTTTTACATCGCGATTATTTATTGTAAATCGCGATTGAAGGCTATAACTTCGAATCAATTTTATCACTGTGGACGACCTGTTGCGACGAGTTTTCACGGGCAATGCAGTCGCGGATAGCCTGCAAGACAATGCTTATCCGCCGATCTAGGGCATCTAGATGGGGTTCCCATAAAACGGGGGCCACAGGATCCTTTGCCATACTCTGCCGTATAGCGGTGCTAAGCCGCGTGGGCCCATTATGGAAGCTGCAATCAGAATTGAGCATTACATCAATAAAGAAAATTTTATAAATTTATTATTTAAATAATAGAGAAAAATTGCCGCGCGCGATACTAATATACCACTTTGTTTTTCTATACTATATTTCTTAAACAAAAGCTAAAAATAAAACTTTGGAAACATAAATATAAACTAAAAAATGTCTTCTATCAGATAGTTTAGATAAGCAAAAATGAATGTCTGAGAAATTGGGCCCCAGAACTAATATAGTAGCACATACTAACAATAAGATGTCAGATTTCAGACGCGCGTTAGATTACTATCTTATGGTCTGTAGCTGATTTTATAAGCAGGGTGTCTAATAATTATCGTGGCAACACTCGTGTGCAGGTAGAGCGGGTTAAACTGAGTAGGAAAATCCTCTACCATTTTGCAATTTTCGCAATAATTAATAAGAAATTAATTAATAAAGATCCGCGAATCAGCGTGCATCCTCACGATTCGGCGGGAAGAGACAGCCTTGTACCAGCCCACGAGAGGTATAACACGAATATTGAGATATCTTGTATACATCGAAATAAAAGTCATCGGTAAAGTGTAACATTTTCTACGTATTTAGAAGAAATAATTTCTTTTGAATATATATATATATATATATATATATATATATGTGTGTGTACAAATATAAGATTTTTCACTTTTTGCGTATTATTTTTTAATAATAGATTCTTTAGCACATTTAAGATTAATTTTTTCGAACAACAAAAATATTATTTATTATTAATTTTATTGCCATCATTTCTTGTGATTTTTCAATTTTTCATCTGCACCATATATATTTTTAAGTAAACATAAAATTTAAATTCTAATAATTATCAATCTCAAATTATTTGATAAATCTGTTATGATGTATAGAAAATCTCTTCTTTTTCAACCAATAGTCTCGTATCTCTTCAAAAATTAATTTCTTGACACGTTTAAAATATAAATCGACTCCTAATTAATATGTTGTTAAAAACTAATATACGCGAAGTAAAATATCCTGTATATCTTCGTCAGATATACTTGCTTCCTTATATGAATCTAATTTTATACGGCATAATAGCGCTGATAATAAGAATAATCAAATAAACAAAAGTCTCGGCAGGATGAAAAGGTTGTTCAGTCTCAAGACTCATCCTTCCTCCTTAATCCTAAAAGAAAGTTCTCCGAAGACTCCCCGGAGAATAGCCCAACCGGTGGCAAAGCAAAGTACTCTGAGAAAGTCCACTTTTATCCACGTGACGCGTCGGAATGTGTGCATTTTGTGTGTGCATTTTGTGTGTGCGGTGTGTGTGTGTGTGTGTGTGTGTGTAGGCGTGTGTG
>NJRL01000053.1:15397-33825 GCA_003063815.1 Aphaenogaster rudis
TCTTAACGCGATTTTTCTGAAGCGTCTGCTATTTTCGCTAAATATTATTTACACTAAAGCCTAGTCTACAATATATACTTTAAGCTCTAAGCCTTAAGAAATTGACCAATCACAGTCAAGTGTGAGAAGAATACTCGACTGTGATTAGTCAATTTCTTAAGGCTTAGAGCTTAAAGTATATATTGTAGACTAGGGTTAACTGTTAATATCTTTTAAGACAAATCAGAGATTGAAAGTAATTAGAAATAATAAATTATTTCTAATGAGCAGAAAGATATACTTGACGTATATCTTCTAATGAATAGAAGATGTATTTTTTCTTTTTACATTTTCTTGTTTTAGACAGTTAATAACACATACGATTCTCTTTTAAAGTAATTGCATTCGTATTTATTAATTATCTTCGCCACAAGCTTGTTTAGATGTTTATTTATGTGCAATCATTCTAATTAGCTTATTCCATAATTTACCTTAACTTCAGCAAAATAAAAAACTGCGTGTTCCAATATGAGATTGAAACTCATAAAGTCAGAAGTCTAAAAATTTAATAATCAAAAAGGAAACAGCACGTATATAAATTCGATTTTCTCTTGAAGTTCTCTTACTTTGCGAATTTAATATATTTTGTAAAAGTTATGGTGTCATCTTCGTGTAATTTTATCTTTAATAACAAGTAATCAAAAAGGTATCAATAAAAATAGCTATTTGATTTAACAAAATTCGACTCTGATAAATCAATTCTCAGGGCATATGCCATACAGCCACATTTTATGTAAACTAAATGCTCCAATTTTAATAAAAAATATTGCGTTTTTATATACAAGCAGGATCTTTTATTTTTGTATATAAATTGTTGCAAATGCACAGCTGCAGTTTTTTCATCAAATATGGCAGGTGTACTTAAAATTACATTACAATGAAAAATATCGAAGAAAAGATACAATTGAATTTATAAATATAACAATTATTATAAAATCTTGTTTTGTCAAATTGTTGCTTTGTAATTTCTATGTAGAAAACACACGATTCATAAAATGAAAAATAATTATGATAATAAATCAGGAGGTGAATATTCATCTTCAAACTTTTAATATATATATGTTCATCGTAAGTACGAATTTGCGCAAGCATGGAGTGAAGAAAAATGAAGACATTATTCGACAAGATGCATCGGCAAGTTTGTAATGACTTGCGATGGACATGTGCGGGGTCTGCATATAGTCACACGAAGACGTGCCGTTACTTCCACGAATTCTGCACACGAGGTTTGCATCTCCGGGGGATGTACCTAGGGTTTCGGGCTAATCGGGAAGCAACGAGTTCGCAACGGATAGCTGCAGCTTTCATTAAACTCTATTAACGCTAATTACAGAATAACTGAAGGCTAATTACAGAATAATTGTGGCACATAAATAAACACCTACACGAGCCTGTGGTGAGGATAGTTAATAAGTGAGTTAATTTGCAGACCGATGTATATCGCACTGCGGCCCGAAAGCACCAAATCTTACTTTAGGGACGAGCCATAACTCGTCTCGGTGCAATAATTTTTAATCGCGGTTGGGCTTTGCGAAATGTAATATTGCATTGCAATGAGCGGGTGTTACACGCTATTTCGCGAAGCAAATAATGCAATCGAGAAAATTATTATCTAAAGAATATTATATTCTTTTGTAAACATTACATTTCTATAATTTGCAAGTAGATCCGTGATTTAGTATATCGACGTGCTTCTATTGTAGTAGAAATAAGAAAACCTGGAGTATCTTCAATGCAACTTGAAGATCATAAAGCACCGTATATCAGCTACATTCGTACTTTATCATTGCCTGGTATCGGAAGGAATGTCGTGCTCAGGCAAAGGAAGTTCGGTACTAGGATAAATCGACGGTGCTACGACTCTTTTTACCGGTAGCTAAGTACCGTTCTGTTAAGCACGATCCCGAATCGCATAAAATATCCGATTTCACCGCGACTATGAAGTCCGGGGTCCTAAGAGAAGTGCCGGGAATTTTGCAACTTTTATCGCGGGCGTGCAATATCGCCGAGGGATATATTACCGAATTTCCATATCGACGTCCCGCCGTCGAATAGGGCTACGCCCAACCCGAGCTTTTATAACCGACCGTAACTCAAAGCCGTGCATTATCAACCCTACGAGACACTTGGTCGTCACCCAAAGAGTTCGTAACACATATAGTAATCCTTCGATAAAGCGCAACGAAAGCACGGTCCCGAATGTTCGCAAACAATGGAGAGAGAGTACCGTGGTAAATTTAATGTCAGGTGCACATGCATCTCGTTTCGCCTCGCACAATAATCCTTCTCTATCTCTATATATGGACGAGAGAAAAGTGCACTTTGAATCTTTCATGATCCACCATTGTTTTAGGATTATTATAATAATTTTTAACAATATCTCGATGTCATTTTTAACTCGTTTAATATAAATCAATGTAAAGTCAACGGAACTTTTGCAATTCACGTCTCTCTTAAATTTTAAAAAAATTTGTACATGTGTTATAAAACCAAAAAGTATAATTTTTTTACATGTGTTTGATCGTAGATTTAACTTTATTATTTCTTTCTATTTTTAATTTTAAAATGCAGTAATTATATATATAAATATTAAAAAAAGGGACGCAAAAGATAAAAGTATGCTTGTAACATTTTTGTACGATATTATCAATATTTTCATTTTTAAGTATCAATTTATAAAGTATCATAAACCGAGATTATTTTGTAAAAAACTAGGTAATTTTATGACACATTTCTTTTCATTTGTTTGAAGATCAGGAAAATATATGAAGAAAGACATGGAATAAAAAAAAATTAATTATGTACCTTATAATTATCGATTACAAATTACACACACATTGTTCATAATTAATGACTAATCTCAATGATTATTTTAATCATAAACGTCATGTAATAATCAATTGTTAAAATTATCACAAAAATAATTGATTACTAGCAACGTCTAGTATAGGAGCATAAAGGAACTGTCGATATAGCAACGGAATATTGTTAACAAACTTTCCGACAGGGACATCTATTCGCTAACAAAATTGATAACTTAGACATAATTATGAAGCGCGATCAGATTTCGCGCGCTAACGAACATTGCGAGTTTTCCAAGTTTTAATAAGTTACGTACTTCCTTGCGCGATGTAAGACGAGATTGTTTTCGATACGGCTGGTACGTGCAAAACGAGGGATATCAAAAATACGCGTCCCCGCCCCATTACATCTGATAAATGCTAACACGTATAGTATCGCATAATAAATGTTTCCGCTGGTTCTCATAAATTTCGTATAATTCTCTGACCCTCTTATTCCAGAGATAAAGAATCGTTCCAAGTATCGTTCACGATTAGTCTGCTCTCTCCCTTAATCTTCTGGTTAAAACGACCATGAAACTCGAGAAACGTTAACTTTGATCTCTTATATTGCTAGGATAAAAATATTAAATAAATATAGTTTTATATTAAAAAGGTTAAGCGACAGTTTTAATCTCCCCGAGTTAAATTTTTGGAAGCTTATTGTTATTTGCGTAAAAAATTGCGTGATTATTTGTATCACACAATCGTTATTCTACATTATTTTGGAATTGGTGGTTTTTATCTCCTGATTTCGATGCTTTCCAGGCACCATCGTTGTTACAGTTACACGCGAGATACGTGTAGCTGCATCTCGTTGAAATGGTAAATAGCAACCGCGTAAATGTGCGCTAATTAAGCAGGAATATTATTCCGTACGAACGTTGTTCGATGAATTTGATATTCGCGTTGTGTATCGTTATTCCGCTTGACGGATCAATTACTGACAGCTCGTTGAATGTTGCGGTAATGTAAAAAACTCTTACGGAGTACTTTTTTGTACGTTTGTTGTAACACTACCGCGTATAAGAATCTGCAATATTAATGAATTAATAATATAACGAATAATGATCAACGTTATCGCATAATAATTAATTGCGTAATAATTAACTGTTATTCGACAGTAGGATAAGAGACTCGAAAATATAATATATTAATAATGATACTATAAATAGGGCTTGCGTTTCGTGCGCAGGCTGTAAAAGCTTATAAACATGTGCACTATTAAAATTTCGCTTTATTTCGTATAATAGGTTGCTTTAATTAAATCCATTATCAGGAACTGTCGATTGAAATTTGCGCGATAAATGCGGATAGAAATATATTTCTCGAATTATACCGATTCCGGAATTAACATATAATTTTTGCTGAAATGTACTTAATAATAAATTCACGAGTGTCTTCATTGTTTCATTTGATAGTAATAAATGTTGGCGTTACCCGGCTATGCACGCGAGAAAGGGCGTCACTCGGCGTTCGCCGTTGATAACACAGCCATCGAAGCCGTCGCGAAACCTTTTAGACCAGACATTATTAAATTATGCTGACTTGACCCACATTCAAGTACGTGTCATTTCCTTTTTTACTTAATGCCTGCTCGTGAAACGTTCCGCCGGCGCTCGGCGGTGACTTTTAAGTGTAGCATCTTGCCGCGACGTTCCATCTTAAACTTCTGAAAAACGAAGAGGTAAGCCCCCGGTCGACGGTACGAAGTAAAAACCGGCGGTGACCCGGATTTCCGGCGGTTTTCGGGCGGAAGAGACGCAAATTGAAGGGGGCACGGGATTTCGAATTCAATTTAACATTTATTAATATGCAAGAGCGAAACTCATGCATGCGCCAAACAACAAGCTCCTCGATTACCAGGGGTGGTCGCTTGACTTCAAAATAAGTCATTGTCAAGTCGACGTTTTCGGAAATTGGATCACCCATATCTGAATTTCATTTTGACATAACGAATCCGAGACAATTTCCTCGCGCACGGAAGTACACGTTAATTATCGGCAAGCTTGACGACTCTCTTTAAGTCCAGTAAATTCCGCCCTGACGAGGACTCATCCGCGTCACTGGGCAAGCGTCTTTCTCGAGGCGGAAGATGCCATTAATTGGAGGGCGAGTTGCGAAGGATAATTCAGGAAATGGGAGTTCCTTCCGGCGAGGTGCCGGTCGCGCGCTGAGGGCAAAGCACCACGGATTGTTAAAACAAATCCTTTGTAGCGGGCGCGAGGTAATTCCATTAATTGGACTCGGAGAAAGGAAGGGAATGCAGGTGCGCAAACATCGGGACCCCTGGCCCCAAGGTGGACGAGAATCTCGTTTCACCGTTTGCACAATCGTGCGCGAACTCGGCGTCGACAAAGAAAGGCCGATTATTTATTTAGCGCCGAGCAGTTCGTCGTTGGTGCGACGGCGAAAACTCGGAGTAGCGACGACAACTGAGAAGAAAATGCTTTAGTCATAGTGATTAAAGTTGTTGCGCATATTTTCGCTCTGTTCGTCAAGCTTGTGACGATATCGATTATCCCGAAGAGGCGTCACTAAATTTTCTGATATAACAACGAAATAATAATTTATATTGGCAGAATGTTACGCGGGAACGACATTTTTGTGAAAAAGCCTGATAAAGCTCGGTAAAGTTCAGTGAAGTTCAGTTCAAAATCAGTGACGTAAGTTTGATAACTTTCGTATTATAAAACATGAAGTTACTACGTCAGCAAGCAATTATTAAATAGCCTTGATTGATTAAACTTGCGATTCTCGAAACTTCGCAATCCCCTCCAATGATAAATGACTTTACGTTATGCTATACCTTTTTCTCCCTCCTCGTCTTTTCCGTCATTCTTTCCCATATCTGTCTTGGATGTAGCTATCGATTTTATTGAAATTGGGATTGGAGGAGATAATCTATTACTTCCTTTTCATAATTAAGCAAAAGCTGATCTCTTTTTAACTGTAAATTCCCAATTGCAAAGTTAATTAGTAGAATTGGCTATATTCATGATAGAAGACTCTCGCTCTTTAAATTCCTACACGAAAAAAAATAATCATGGTTGAATTAACAAGATATGTTTGGTTAAGCAAATTTTGATTGAAGAAAACAGAAAATTTCGATTATTCTGTTATTATAATCAAATATTCTGGTATGCAACTATTGTAGAACATTTAGGTATGATACTGCTTAGAGTTTAGTTACTACGTATGTAGTAATAATAATATTCAATTATCTAATTATTATGACTACAAGAATAAAAAAGCATAGTTGGATTAGCGTGGCATGTAGAAGTAAAGGAGTATTAGTGAAACTAGACAGAATATCTGGTTATTATTAGAAAAGAAAATCTTACAGGACTGCCGCTAGACAGCGTCCTTTTCTCATAAGTAAAATTTGTCCAGCTAGTAAGAGAAGCTCGGCCATGTCATAACCACTCGTGCCTCGTTTGAGCATGCATTTAAGGCGAGATGTGGTTATGTCTTTGTGCACCAAAAAGCTTTGTTTTTTTACAAAAAGTAAAATTGCAATTAAATTACAATCAAAAGTTTCGTTACTTTCGTCAGAACGAGTGCAACCGAATGCGCCTGGTTACTGTAACCAGAATACATGCAATCTTTGTCTGGTTACTTCAACCAGAATGCGAGTAACCAAATTTGTTTGGTTATCTTAATAAAAATTATGATTCGTTTATATCTCACCAAACAATAATTTAGTTGCTATATCCGTATTTCAAATTAATTCAACACATTTTTTTCAGTATAAATAAAAAGAGAAAAAGAAGATAAATATTTTAATTATCTAAAATTTAAAGACGTAGAACATTTAATGCGTTTCCTTATTTACCAATTAATTATTTTACATATGGCATTTAGCTTAAGCGGGCAAATGAGAAACCTTCTATCCGCTTACTGCAAATCCTTTGAACGTATACGCTTCGTAGTTCATAAAGTCGATTGTATACAGTAATTTATCATCCGTCTGCAGACGTAATCTAACGATGAGCTCGTAAAATACGTCTTTATTCGTGAAAACGTCAATGGCAAAATATCCGATACGAACAATCCTCGAATTTACGCACGTGTCTCATAAATGACATCTGCGAATATTCCGGAAGAATATTTATATAAAAGATTTTTTATTTATGCAAATTCTACTAATAAACTCTAAAGAGATTTCAATCAGGCTTTCCGCAGATTTATAATCTCATTGAAAGAAACGTCGACCGCGTTTGGCGGTCAGCGCTTTAATTTATCTGCTCGGAGATGAAAATAAATTTCTAGTCGCCTGCTCCGAGGAGGATTGCGAATAATTAATGCGCCCGCCAATCTCGTCGATCGTGCCCATTAGTTGATTTGATTGAATGGCTCCTACGACGATGTACAGTCGCCGAGCTTGAAAGTATTCCAAATCCACCGGATATCGTCTAGGTCGCGAGCGTAGATAACAGATCGGCGACGAGCCAACGTGGTCCGCGAAATGCCATCTTTCAAGAGTCTTCGCTCTTGATATCGTATTCGGGTTAATTAGCGCCTCATCGCGATATAGATCTCGCATGTCTCTCATATCTCAAGCGGGACGGAGTGGGTAACAGCGAGTAATCGATAATATTGATATACCGTTGTGCCAATAATCGCCGATCGTTCACGGTGGCCAAGAAATAACGTTGGAACGCCGATTGACGACGTTCACGCTATTACTGAATCGTGTCAGGTAACGTACTATAACAGGGATACACAATAGCCGCTGTGAGTTACGTCATTATCGAATACTGCAGAATTATCTCCATATAATGCGAATATACCAGACATTTAGAAAATATCGCTGAATATTTACAGGGTCCACACACAGTTAAAACGATAAGAAAACTTGTCACGCGCTTCAAGTTTGTCAAACACGAAAGGACTTCCGACCTTTATTAACTTGAACTCGTCGACTCGTTGAACTAAAGTTGGCTTATGTCGTTTTTAGAGCAAAGAATTCCGATATTATAGAAATTTCAATTTCTGAACATTTATTGGTGTTTCGATAAAAGTTAAGAGACAATGTAATTATTCATAAATTGTTCAATTGTTCTGCTTCGCAATTTTTATCGATAAATGTATAACAATTTTTTATCCGTGTACTTTTAATCAATATATTTTCTCAGATTTGCAAAATATATTCGCTAAATTTTTAAATCAATCATAAATACCGAAATGTCGACAGACATAATTATGACTTTAAGACTCAGACCAGAAAATAGTTCGGCGCCAGTCAGCGGCAGAAATAAAAAAACTACGCATTGAAAAGCGGAAAAGTTACATCGCTTTTTTGCAGTCGATCGCAAAGTCGGCTTACATTGGTTATTCTTCGCGATTGGACAGCGTCAAATAAGTTGGATTGAAAAATGTAAGGGACCGCTGTTGAAGCGGAAACGCAACAGACAATCAGAAGCGGAAGCGCGAATAGATGTCGAAGAATGTCGGAGCATCGTGGTGGAAACTACCCGAGAAACGTTGGAACTTTGACGCCAGCAGAGTGTATAAACTCGCGACTATTACCAGCGGTAGCGTAGAAATCGCAAAGGCGGATGCTAGTGATGCAAACGTAAATACGGTGCGCCAAATGTGTCTACGGGTTATCAGCGTCAGAGCATTATAGAATCGGATTCCACGTGGAATTTCTTTCAGGATATTTTAAAATTTCTATTGTCAGAAAACAGTCAAAGCTCAGTCCGATGACGCATTAATACAGAATATTTTCACCGCATTAAATTTTACCAAATATAAAATCGAATCGTCCATACCTCTTATATTGCAAACGATTGTCAAAAGATTATTTTCGCAGATTAAATTTCCATGGTTTAATTACGTAAAGAACTTTATTGTTCACTATATATTTTATGCTGATTTTTACTTTTTCACTATTTTAATTTAAAGAAATTTGATGTTAAATATTTTTAGAAACTACAATGAATAACAACCCCTTTAAAAATGTTCTCTGAGAAAAAATCGATAACGCATTTATCATTAAATTCGTCACAAAGGATGAGTGTTATGGAATAGCCGTATCTAAAAGGAAGCGCAAGACTTTGTTTCAAACTGTTTCAAACGTAACTTGAGTCAGGAATCCGATTGTACATTGATACGCGGCGTCGGATTAGAATGCCGTCGTTGTACGATCGTCATCCTCGTTGTCATTATCGTTCGACACGCGAGCATGCGAGGGAACACGCGACACGGAAGAGCGGAGCGCAATGTCGAGACGGAGAAAAGGCAGCACAAAGGAGAATCGGGCCATTGGAGCGTTAACCTTCGTCCAGACGATCCCTTTTTCTACCTAGAAGAAAAAGCGAACCTCGCGCTGGAATATTTTATTCGCTTTATAAAAATTGCTGGCAAACGAAGATTGGAATGTTCCGTGACGTCTCATAACTATTTAGACTGTGCGATCAGCGTTTTCAACGATTGTGCCTTCCTCTGTTCTCGAAGTGCGCGTACATTATTTTAAAAAATTAAATTTATTTTACAGTTATGTTCTTTCTCAATATTTATAATAGCCCTAGCGTCATACGCTAGAAAGAAACTTAAATCATATTAAGATCATATTAAATTTCTTCTTTTTAGTATCACTTTGGTGCGCTTCGCGACATAGACATTGATTCGACAATCACGTATTTCGGACAGTGGCACACAAGACAAGCGCGTCATCTTCCTGATTATGCCAAAATACTACACGATGAACGGTCAGTTTCATTTCTTTTTTGTATAGAAATTATGTGGTTGATGTCCGCTTATTTCAAATACGATCTGAATCAATCATACTCTGTTGTCTTTGCTCCAATATCAAATATTGGTGATTACGATTCTGAATAGGTCTGTCCTAACTAGCCAGCAACTTTTGTTGTTTCATTTCGACGTTGCTTCTGCTTCATTCGATGGAGAAAAAGAGAATATCCCGTAGGTCAATCCGGACCGAAGAGACCGAGCAGTATCCTCCCGCATACGGCCCTCTGTTGACTGAACTGACTTAAGTCAACGCCGCCCACGGTCTGGCACGCGGCCTCCAGCGCGCGCCAAGACGAAGAGGGATGTATCGCGCGAGGGGATGAGAGATATGGAGGACGTCATCGGGGGATGTGGATTCACGAGCAACGGAGACGGAGGCTGCCGAGATGGAGTGCGAGGTGGCGAGGCTGGAGGATGAGGTGCGACGACGACGGAACGAATGAAACTGCGAGAGAGACGCGGCAGAGCGAGTGGCGGCGAAGGGTTCAAGTATAAGGATACCGAGGCATGCGCCGTCCTATCATATTGATCTCGCCATAGTAACGATTCTCTCTTCTCCGGCGATGTTGGGATGCACTATAGCCGCGGGAGGAAGAGGGATGCCAGAGAGCGAGGAGCCAAACGGGAGGGTTCGGAGGAGAGGGTGAGAGAAAGAGAGAGGGAAGAGGGCAGGCAGGTCGTACCGCATGGTGTACCACGCCACCCCACGATGCGCGGATGTGGGCCGCCGAGGGTTGAACGCGAGGGAGAACGTGGGATGAAGCGCCGATGGGATGAAGAGAAAGGGAGTTACCGAGGCAGTCGTAGGGGGAGAAGGTATATGTGACGAGAACAAGAGCGAGCTGTAGAGAAAGCGAGAAAGAAGAAGAGGGATGGAGAGAGAGGGAAAGTGAAGAGACGGAGAGGACTGCGAGAGATGGACAGCGTCGGTGATCGAGGTAGAACGATGATACGGGGGGGTGCAGAATGATGGAGAGGGATGGGAACTAGACGCGCACGGTGACTAGCAGGTGTACATGCTGGACTAAACAAAGAGGATGGAAACGAGAGAGGAGAAGAGAGAGAGAGAGAGAGAGAGAGAAAGAGAGAAAGGGTGAGAGAGAAAGAGAAAACGAAAGGACGGAGATATCATGAGTGACCGAGAGAGCGAAGGTGGTGAACGGTGGCGGTAGGCTACCACAGAGCTAGCGCCAAAGCGGGTTGAAGCGGCAGTACCGCGCGGCGCTGCAGCTAAATGAGAATCAGTCCAGCGTTGGTCGCCGGCGAGGCCGCATCTGACAACCCCCTTGACGGGAGAGAGTGATACAGTAGGCCCCGCGACTGAGATTTAGAAGGGTCTGTCTGACGCGCGCCTATCCGTAGCGGAAGGGAGGGATCAGGGATGTACTTGCGGTGCTGCCGGTCGCACGCGTTCCGAGACCCGCAGTACCAAGGGTGAACCACTCTCCCCCCCCGTCGTTCATTCCGACCCGATGCTGCAGCGGCCGAGCGAACGCGGGAAGCCCGACGTATGGGACGAACCGATGATCGGACTGCGGATGCGTCCCTGAGTCCATTTTCTACACACACAGCACGCGAAATCTGCATCAAGCCCCGTGATACCAGTAGCGATCGCTGGCGATCGAGGCTCGACCGACATTCCCTGATCGCTCGTGACCGACGTCGTTGTCGGGGACTATTCGCGAGATCGGAGTGAGAGAGGGACCCGAGGTGGTAAGCGGGATCTGCAGGCAAATCCAAATCGTAAGAGATGTCCGCGCTGCCCGACGATGCCGCGTCGTGGTGCAGACTGTCCAGGCCATAGTGCACGCAGGTTGTACCATCCGGTACGGGATAGCAGCGTTCGACAGCACCGGAACATCGCTGCCTGGAGGCGGTCACGTGTCCCCGACGGAGCTAGGACGATGCACCTGGCGAGCCCGGTGCAGGTGCGACCGGGCGGGCCCTGAGGATTCACGATCGCTCCGTTCTCATCGCGCCGAGCGGCTCGTCGCCGAGGACAGCTGATCCTCCGGGCGGTTCAGGTCGAGGTTCGTCCTCGCTCGACGCGCCTGACAGCCACGTGCGAGGACGAGCAAACGAGCGGCGGTGAGGCGGTGGTTGCGGGGAGGAAGGTGGCGAAAATTGGCAACGTGGAGGAGGTGGTGCTCGGCCAGGCGGTCGTCGAGGAAGCAGCCTCGTTCCGGCACCTCCTCGAGCAAACATGAGACGCTTGTGGACACTCGTTGCGGCGATAGTCCTGGCTGCATCGGGTGAGTGACTTCACTTTCTGGAGAGTGTCTCTGCCATTAGTCCGACAATGTCCGTCCACATAAACCTTAATTGCGACGTGAACTCGTCCACCGTATGTCTCGCTAACCGGTCCGGCTATCCTTCTCTGCCAGGACGTTTCTTCGAGTTTTCACTATGTCCCTCACTCCCACTCGTCCCTTCCACAAGTGTCCGTCGACGTCACGCGTCACTCGTTGCTCCGAGCTTCCATCTTTCTTTCTTTCCGGCACTGCGAACGCACGATAAAGCCGTGTAAACGATGTGTCCGTTGTACCACATAGGTATAGCATCGACCTACTCCTCTTCAGCATCGTTCTCGAGAGTAATTTAAATCGTTGCCGGCTGACTATTCCAAACAGTGGCCAGTAGCGTTTTTCTCATGTGGTTGGTGATGTCATAGCGATTCGTTTCTATCACGCGACTTCTTATTTTATGGTTCATAACGATATTGGTGCCCGTTGAGCTTGCAATTGAAAATGTATCAATGCTATAACTCGCATCGATGAATTTTGATTTCTAATGCAGACCGACAGCTTCTCTCAGGAATTCGTTGCTCTCCAGAATTTTATGAATCTTGAATTTTCACCGTTTGCAATCTTAGCTATGTATACGAAAGCATGAAAGATCGGCCAACATGTCGAGAATACGTGAAATTCTTCAAGTTTGCAGTTTCCAATTTCACACGAATCCTCATTGCAATTAATCATCTGTTCGTACCAGTTTCGTTTTCAGAATTCGCGCGAGGCTTCTATCCGTAAACAGATAAATTTCTTCAAGTTTGTTCGAAGGACCTACTGTCAGCAAATTTTGTTTATACCGAGTATGCTTGTCATGATTCTTCGTTCTGTTTCTCTTCTTCGAATCAGATCTCGAATTTCTTTTAACATTATTTTCTAGATCGCGAGAGAACGATTCTCTTGAGCTAGGTAAATCTCTTCAATTTTGCTGTTTATGTACGAGAGAACTTCTATTTCGCGATGATTCCCGTTATTCGTTCGTCGAGCTCAAACTTCGTTTCCGAATATCACGCCAGACGGCTAAATATCAAGGTTACCGTCCGGATTACGAGGGAGGGCGAGTTTCGCTTTCCGGCGCGGATGTTCATCGCGATCCTTCATCTCTTCGACGTCGCTCTCCCACTTCCGGGATCGGTGCGAGCGCCTCATCGAGTTTCGAGCTTTGAATGGAGCAGGCAGATGTAGAGCACCCGCAATCCCGGGAGGAGGAACAGTGCGGAAGGGCGGCAGGGGTGACAAAGGGGGTTAGGGGAGGGAGGGTGAACGCGGCGTTTCAATATTGACGTCAACCCGCGACGCTTCCAGAGCGACGCGATGTCTCGCGCCTCGTTAGCGGCACGTTGATGCCACCAGCTGGAAGTCGAAACGCGCGCGTGTACCGCGCGCCAAATCGGCATCGCACAAATATTTGCGCGTTGCACCAATATTGTTTTTATTGTGTTGAACCAGCGCGCGATCGCATTGTCTTGACGTTCCTTCGCGTTGCCTTCGCGTTGCCTTCGCCTCCGCCGTCTTGCCTTCTCGGGAAATGGACGAGTAGCAGAGATCGTTATCCCTAGATGAATCTCGGAAATGGAATGTACAGTTTCTAAAATTAAGCAAACAAACGCAGACTGTTGTATAACGATACATTATTATACAGGAGATATTATACAGCAGATATTATTACATTCAAAATTATGATTGAAGACTGATATTCCTCTTTCTCATCTCCTTTTTCAATATAATCTTTCCAAGAAGGTTGCATTGTCTAAAAGATAGAAAAGGATACATATACGCGATGGCTGCGAAAATAAAGCGATCGAATTTCTCTCTTCGGAAATACTATAATAAGTCGCATATTCCGAACTGACGATTTCCTTTTTTGAAAATATTATGGAAACTAGGCATTCACAGTTTGGCAATTCTTCATTTAAAAATAATTTCTGGATCTTTTTCGGTTTTAAATTTATTATAACTGCTCATATCGTTGGAAGCAGTCGTAATAAATTTGAGCGGAATGTAAATTGCCGCTTCCTCTCGTCCCGCATTGTGAAACGTTAATTAATTGCAACGTTAAAAATAATAACCGTTCAATTCCCGTTCTGCTCTCAATCGCGCTGCAGTGCCGCGAATATATTTTTACGTTCGAAAACAACACGGAAATTCCATTATGATCGTCTGTCGCGCGTGTTGACCGAGATCGAATGGAAATATTCCCCCGCTGCAGTCGCGGCGCGTCAAAAGCTGTCTCGACCTGCACTACCAAATTGTGCATGTTAGCCCCGTGTAAAATGTAAATTAGGAAGTTATCCACCTCGTCCACGCGTGTCCGGAGGTCGTTCTGTCATGACGTATCGTGTTGATTAATTAGCATCCCACCGCCGGCTGGCAACGCAGTTGGCCGAGCTGGCGCATCCGGCGCCGTTGCAGACGTCGCCGGTCGGAATGGGAAGTGGTTGTAAAAATCGTAGTCATCCCACGCCGCAAGAAAGCACGGGAAGTGTTCCTCTCTCGAAGTGATTAATGCGTGCTTTCGTCTGGTCGAGACGATCGATTGCTACTCCAAGAAAAATCTTTGGATGTTAAACGAGACGCGTTTGTACGCGACACGAGGACTTTTCTCAGTGAAAGTCAACAGAAATTTTGTCGATTAATTAAAATATCAATTTTTTATACTATATTAATTTTATCTGCTGATTTGATATTTAAAAAAATATCAAATCTTTGCGATTTTTCATTGGTTTTCGTGAAAAGGTATACCGGAGCGATTTATGAGGTGAAATTCAAGAGGTTCCTTGATGCAATGAGTTGATTAATTGGAGTCCTATACTACGAACCATTCGTTCATCTTCGTCGTTTTGACAGACAACTACATTATATACAGGTTGAGCCATTTATCTCGAACATTTTAAATATTTTTGCAGGATATTCATTGTTTTTAAAGAATAGATGCTGTATTGTTTCATGTGGGATATAAAACCCTTTCTCGTCATTTTTTTGTATTTTTGTTGAAAGCTTTGAACAGGAGTGTCTGTTGAAAACGTATTTTTTAAAAAAACGTATATATTCAGAATAATAAAAAAGATGCTAAGCTTCAAAAATTGTATATTTTATTTATGTGATCTGTATTTTAATTTCTACAAAAATAATGAAGATTCTCTCTCTCTTTCAAGTCTATAATTATTCACGACAATAATAGACGTGATTATAACAGTGCAAAATTCAAAATTTTAGAATACGACCTAACAATTTTTTTATTTACTGTACATTTTTCTGGTCCACTTTTTGGACTCTAAAAAATATTAATTTTTACAGTTCGAGAAATATCAATTTTTACAGTTTAAGAAATATTAATTTTTACAATTTGAGATATTTAATTATTTTCGGAAATAAAACCATCAAAAGGAAATTTAATAGATACGTAAGAGAAAAAACATATTGTGGCATGAACCGAACTGGAACCTGAATCTTCTTATAAATTTGTTTTAATGTTACAAACGTAATGTATTTTACTATCTTTTTCATTTGATAGCAAACGTAAGATTACATCCACAGGATGTTGAATTAGGAGATTCTATGACGCATTGTATCAATTAATTAAAAACCTACATTCGTTTATCGTAGTCCATTCGGCGAACAATTACGCCTACTGAAGCTTCTGAGAACTGCTGACCTATCCACCCACGCGACACCAGATCGTGCGTTCCCAGTAATCGTAGTAATATAGCAAATGAAAGAAAGAACGGCATAAGAGCATAAGACCTCGAAATCTCTTTGGAGCTATTCATTTTTAAATTCTTTGATAGCAACATTTTCTGTAATCATTTTCATAACATTCTCACATACATTTGGGATTGTTGTATTGCACAAAGTAAAATTTTTAAAGTATAATTTCCCGACGGAATTAACACTCTAAGGATTAACTTTATATAAAATATTTCTGACCAATGCAATTTTGTTTAAGTTAGACGTTGCGCAACTAATTAAAAAGGGTCATATTTAAAGAGAATCTTGCAGATGCGATAACTTTTGGATGGTAAAAAATTAACATTAATTTGAACACGCTCGGAAAAGCGTTATCTCTATACTGCTGTTCTAAAGTGTCCGAAAACGGAATCTGTGACTAGAAATTTTAAATGTAGTTATTCTTGAATATTTCTGTACTGTACTTGAATATTTCTGTCGTTAAAGGGAAGTGCGGTTGATTAGAACTACCGTGTGCACATTTATCCTTTCACTTTCACAATAATACTTTCACCTTGTAGCAGTTTGTAATTATTACACTGATCACGTGTTCCGTACTAAGAGATTGTCAGATACAGACAGAATAATCCCAAAAGTCCGGCTATGTTATTTTTAACTTCCGGACTTCGCCAGTAATTCCGAGATTTTTGTGTAATCCGCTCTAAGAAGCTCTGTGGGGAAACCGTGCTGTTGCTTGAAAATTTTAGACATTCTTGAAAGTACGTTCGAGGAAAATCCCTGCGGTGGGATTCACTTCGCTTGACGAATCCTAACGTTTCTTGAAAAAGTTCGTCTTCAAAAGCTGCATGTTCTAAAACATTATCTTCGCGTGGTATTCTTTCGGCTCGTTTCAAAACATAATTAAGTACGTCTTAAAAATATCTTGGAAAAGATTTTTTCAAAAAAATCAAATATATCCATTGCGTGTATGAGGAAACGTTCTGTGTAACCTCACGCTGCTTAAAAATAACGAAGTTTTTTGTTTTTATATTCTTGAATGAAAAGCATGCGATTGTGTTAAGTATTATGACAAAATCAACTACCACGTCATACTGAATTTTTCAAGTTGTTCTAATAATCATCGGTGGACATATGTTGGCGTCGCAATTTTACCTTTTCTCTGTACTTTCATTGCTCTACCTTTCTCTGTACCTTTCTATCTTATCCTTATAAATAATCCTATACGACACTTTATATATTTGAAACATTCTCTATGAAAGAGAGAAAAGAGATATATTTATATTATATTTTATTATAATATAAATATAAATTATAAACTATGCACGTATAGAATATCTTTTATAGACTAATTTAATTGTATATCTTATTTTTGTAATGTTAAACTATAATTATGATATTAAGAATAAATCACAATTATACTTAAATTTCAAAAAATAAATTTCAAAATATGGATTAAAAAATACCTGACAAAGATGCATTTATCTGTCATTAATTGTATAAGGTATTTATAAAACAAATTTCTATAATGTAATGAGAGAGTTAAGAAGCTAAAAGATTCCTATAAATATATAGTCGAAAGTATTTTATTAAAAAGTAATAAAGAGTAATAAAATAAGACGTTTCGAAACCGCATCGATCACAAGTTTATTAATTATTAATTTCTTCCTCCTGTTTAAACATTAAACTTCTATTCACTGAATTAATGATTGCCGAAGTCTCTTAAATATTTTTGAAATGTTGTAAATTATTGTGCGAATAAATTTTAGATACAATCCCAGAGCGCATTTAATAAAATATTTCAGATGTTTATTGAAAACTTCTTCTGTTTATTCTTAACTCCCTCAATGCACTATAAAGAAACTTGACTGCATATTTGAGAGACATATAAACGCGTTGTATATATCTAATATCGTTCTTGAGAAAAATTCGTCAGAGATCCTTTTTATACTGTTATGATCGTAAAGGATCCATTGCGAATTGGGTGCATCGCGACGTTCGATCAGATACTCACGTGTTGTTCGCCGCATCGTCTCGCGTCATAGTAGCCTCCAGACGAATCTAGGGATGCTTAAAATATACAAAACATCTATATTTCCAATCTAGATATCGAGTAAAAGAAGTATCGACACTCTATTCCGCATCTTCTAATTCTATTTCCAAATATTATTACATTAATATTATAGTACTATGCTACTTGATATTCTGTTTCTAATGTCGTCGGATAAGAATCAATATTATCTACGCTTGTTCCAAGAGTTCCAAGGGTATCGGATATCTCATCGGATATCTATACGTTCCTAGAAAGTATCAAATCTCAAGTATTGTTCTAATACTTCCGGTTCGATACTGATACCTTTCAAGTATCGCTGTCTAGATAGCATAACCCCGGGGATTACGTAGGATATCCCGGATCTAGCAAGGCATCTTATTAGGTGGTTCGATCTAATCTAGAATTGATCCTTCTTTAGTAAAAATGTTGAAGCGATGATCCAACGTTTCCAACGTTCAATATTAAAACTGTCTAATTTTGTCTAATAAAAACAGTTTATTCTCTAACATTTTTATTCAACAAGAATTGGTTCTAAATTAGTGAAGAAATGTACGAAAGATGTTTTGTTAGTCTGAGAGGCTCCGTATCGAAGATAGATACTCAAATGATAAAGTTAAATAAATGCAGAAAATTTTGGTATCGTGAACTAGAGAGATGAACTAAGAGAGTGTATCCAACGTTTTCAACTTTCAATATTAAAACTGTCTAATTTTGTCTAATAAAAACTGTTCATTCCCCAACATTTTTATTCAAAGAGAATCGGTT